>MJUU01042376.1:128290-141439 GCA_002080025.1 Modiolus philippinarum
GAAGTATGTAATAAAAAGTTTAATACATGTGCATTTCCATATTGACCTGATTATCATCCCTCGACCCATATTGTCCCTCGACTTCGTCTCTGGCCAATATGGGTGTCTCGGGATGATAACCAGGCCAATATGGAAATGCCCATGTATTAATCTGTATTTATTAATTTGAATATAATGAACATGTAGATGACAAATTTTATAGAAAAAAAACTATTGAATTTTGTTGCCAAAACTGTAAAAAAAAAATTACATTGAAACGTTTAACTAGACATGTTACACTGAATTTATATTTAAAGAAAACTAAATTCTCCCTCCCCAAAACCAAAAATCATAATTATTTCATATCTGTGGATTAAAAGAGATTCAGAGATGATTCTTCGATGAAAATACGAGTGACAAAAATTTTAAAATATTGCCAAAGAAATTTATATTAGAAATTTGTATTGTTTATTTACTTTTTATGTTGAAAGCTAAAATGTATGCACATAATTTTTTCAATTTTTTTTCAATTCCACCTTCTGTTAATTTCCATAATCTGTAGAGGGGTATAGCAAGCCACTTTTGGTGGCTACATGTAATTCTTAAAAACTAATTTTATCTGTAACTGTAGTAGGAAATGTAGAGTGAAACTCTCTTCCCTATTGTGGAACTGTTTTTCAATGATTTCTATGTTTTATTGTTATATATTTAGTACGTAAGAACTCCCATATTTTATTTGAGGTGAAAGTCACTATCTTTAATATATCCAAATTTCAAGAAAATTTGGATTTCCACTTTCCAGATGATAATTAGAATATCTTAGATAAGGTCGAAATTAATTTCTGTAAACATATTTACATATCACTAAAGAAAAAGTTATATTGTATTGATGAGTGAGCCTACCTCAAATGTCAAAGTTACAGGAATAATTTCTTCATTTCTGTTTAAAATAATCAAACATAAACAAAATTGGTTCATTTCATGACATATCATAGAGGAGGCCTTCTTAAGGGTTCAATTGAACAATGGCTAAAAATAGATTTAGAGCTGTTTACATTCATCAGATGAAAACCAAACCTTATGATATTACACACATACTGCCTGTAAAAAGGGTGGTATACTAGATTACCACATGAAGGAAGTATATCACCCGAGCTGGTAGTCGAGGGTGATATTCTTTTCTGATTGTGGTAATGCAGTATACCATCCAAAATTAAAGGCAGCATGTGTTATATTATACTGAACATCATGACTGTATAGGGTCTGTAAGTCTCGTCATGTGACATCGAGAAATCATGATAAAATTCAAATTTGAAAACGTTTCCCGCCAAAATATGACGTGGGATTATGACGTCATTACTTTTTGCTTGAAACGTCATAAAATTCTGTTAAAAATGCAACTTCCGGGTACAAATTATGAACCCGGAAGTCCCAGAATTGGACGAGACTTACAGACCCTATTACTAATTAAAGTAACATCAATGACATCAATGTACAAGTAGAGGGGGCAGTATACTGGACAGAAGGGTGATATACTCAACAGGAGGTGGTACACCAAAATGCCACCCTCAAGGTTAACCAATCAAAATTAAGGAAATTCATGTGAAGTATAATATACTTTTATATCACCATAGAAAAAAACCCTGGGACATGTTTCATTGGTTTCTTCCAAACCTCCAGAAGTTGTTCTGAAGAGGATTGCAAATTAACTCTTTCCTTCATGAAAAAGATTCTCAAAGGGCATTTTTTGCAGAAGTCTGAAAAACAACCCCTGGTACTGGTTGCCAAGGAGACATCAAAGGACTTCAAAATGGTTAAAAAAAACTCATATTTTGTTGTTTTTTTTCTTTCAAAATATACTTTAATTTAAAAAAAAACATACTGTGACTTGCACATGTCTATGCCTCAAAATATATGTGTTGAGGAATAGCTAGCACTATTTGATGCTGTACATATGTTCCAAATTTAGTCTGGAGGCTGGGGAGGGGCTGGGGGCACATTTCCTCTCTACAATGCCCATGAATACATATTTTCAAAGTGACTTGTACAAATTTAAATTTAAGATGATATGTGAAAATATACTGTAAACCAACTATTTTTCGCGAGCAATTTATTTTCACGATCTTCGCGAGTGAAAAAATTTCGCTAAAATTAATCGCTGCGAATAACTGTGTTCCTTTTAGAAATGCATTAAAAGATATAGAAAATCGTGAAAATAAGTAGTCGCGAACTTCATTAAAATATCCGCAAAAATAAGTTGGTTTACAGTAATTCAACATGATATATGAAAATATGATTTAGAACAATATGTGAAAATATGATTATGCTGATTTTATGCATGATAAATGAATACATAATTAAAATGAAAAAAATTATCAAAAGTAATAATTTAAAATGATAATCAGATTATTATAAGGAAAATAACCTCAAATATATAAATTTAACAAATACAATCAAGATGCATTTATTTCAATAATTTCCAATTAGATGTTTTAATGTGATGTATATTTGGTATAGCTGTGATATAAGAATGGCAACAGTAACTAGTGTATAAGTGTTATGTGAAACTGTGTATACATGTTCATTGTGTATATTTGTCACTGTAAAATAACATCTAGGTGTGTATGTATGTGGTAAAATGAAATCATTTTATTTCATCATGAAGGTGTCTGACCAAGTTGTTATAATTTGTCTGATATACATGTAAGACATATTTCTCTTATGATATATAGGGAATAATACATGGCAAATTCCGTATCGGATGCGGTATCATCCCAAGTTACCAATATCAGCACTAGCTGATATTGGTCGAGGGACGATACGGCATTTGATACGGATTTTGCCATGTATTATACAGTTTATCATATATTTAAACAGAGGACTACTAATACGAAAAAAAAACTGTCAAAAAATCGAAATAGGTAAGAGGAAATGCATTAAATTTTGTGAAGAGGAAAAGGACTTGAAGTTTTGGACTAAATCTAACATGTAATGGAAAAAAGTTTGCGTGATTGTTAACTGATCCTCACAAAAAAATTTCGTCCCAAACAAATCCCCCCCAAAAAAATTTTTTCCCCCCCATCCCCCCCCAAAAAAAAATAACCCCCCGAATTTTTTTTAATAGATAAATGTAAAATTGAAAAAGTTTTTTTTCGAAAAAAGGTTATGATACAAGGTTAGCCATGCGATAAAGGGTATGTGATAAAGGGTAAGCCATGCGATAAAGGTATGACGTCATAGTGTTGATACAGAATGAATGTCATGCCCTGTATCACATATTCAAAACCTCTGTATTTATTACTAAACATATGATAAACGCTCATTATCTATTCCTTGCAGGAATAGTTATTTACGGTACACAATGAGACTTTGAAGCTTGAGTTTGATATGAACTTGTTGTGTTGCTTTTACGGGAATTTCATTGGTCAAGCCCCAAAAATAACACATCATTCGTGATATGCTATCACTTTTGCGACGTTTCTATTGGCTCATAGGCCGTGATTAGTATTACATTGCAACAGTGTTGTTATTTGAATCAAAACAGCGATGTCACAAGCAAGCAAACAAAGGAAAATCATAAGAGAAATAGTTTTAACAACTTGAAAGAATATTGTATATTGCTGGATATCAATTCTCGTTATGTAATTTCAAATATAATAAACTCCCCAAAGGCTTGGTTTATTATATTTTGAAATTACATAACTCTTGTTGATATCCATCGATATACAATTCTTTATGGTTATGAATACTTTAAGTCTAACATTATAAAATATATTAAATACATTAAAGTCTGTTTCACTTCCTTTAGATAATGGAAATTCTCTTCTACTGACTTTAATATTGCATATTTCGGCACTGGATTTTTCAAGGTTGTGTAAAAATATTGTACACTTCTGAAACCACTTTTAATTTGATGATTTCCAATACATATGGAAAGAAAAAATACTTTTTAAAATTGCTCCATGCTTTTAAAGGGATAATATTTTCGGCGCACCATTATCGAGAAGACTGGACCATTCTGAAATAGGTATTGGCAGGTATTACCCGAAGTCAGATGATAAACAAGTCTCACTTTGGCTTTAACCATGTGTTTGGACTCCCCCCCCCTTTTAATTAAAGAAAAAACATACCCGGAAATGAAATAATTCAACAAAATACCCAAACATGTAATTGAAATATGCATGCATTAATTGCAAAAGGAATATTTGAAAGAAATTGTTAATGTGCTGCTAATTTCTATTTGGTGTTTACAAACAAAGTGTCCGTGGATTACAATTGTTAACCCCGAACGAGTACACCTTGCTATTAATAGGTAGGTCATCTCGGGTCATCTATTTTATTAAGTTACTTGGTCACCCTTAAAATAGGACAATCCACCACTTAGAAATTTTCACCTGTTTGAAAAAAATTATGAAAATGCACATGACTGCAGACTTTTGTGCCTGTCGTAAACGGCGAATTCAACATTTTTTAGTTATGTATGGTCATTCTTGATTTACATACCAAATATGATAAAGATTGGTGAAATAATAAAGCTAAAATCGCGAGATTTCCATTATCTAAGGAAAGTGGGACAGACTTTAAGACACTTGTGCTTTACATCTTGTTAAGAATTGAGTCGTCTTTTACAAGAAACAACAAATTGTAAAGAATCCAAACATTTCAACTTACATGTTTTTTTGTATTCAATATGACATAATCCATTTCTAGATTTGATGTATTACGAAAGAGTTATATGTTGTTAAATGCTCAAGACCTATAACCCAAGACTGTTGGAAAATAATCTTTGTTAGCATGGTTTTGTTTATTTTTATCTTTTTATAGGTCAATATTTTGTGAAATTTATGTGTAACTTATATTATTTACCTACAGAATTTCTGTTGATATTTAGAGACTATAAGTATAATCTCATATGGAGTAGAGATGCAATAATTTCAACAATAATACCAGACATTGTGAAGACTTCCTGTCCTGTGATTTTGTTTGTGATTGATTTGTTATGAATGACACTGTATGTTGTGCTGTGTTGAACAAAATAAAGATCTGAATACTCAGTTTTATATGTTTTTTTATCAAATAAATCGACAACATATTATTAAATTTTTACCCATTGATTCAGCCAAATATTATACAAAATACAAAATGTATTTTATAATTTCAACAAAAATAACTTAGCTTGCTGATATGACATCATGATCAACTAGTTTCAGAAAATAGCACTTTGTTTTTCTATCACTTTTTTGGAAGCTTTATTACACACAATTTTGTGTATAACCACCAAAACAACAGACATTACACAGGATACTGTTATATCCAATAATAGAATATAAAGAAATACAAAGTACCTATTTTGCAGTAATTTTCATCATTGCAATATTAACTGTGCAGAATATTTTTATGCCCCTTAGTTGAAAAGTGAGGAATATTGTTTTAACTTTGTCTGTCTATTCGTCTGTTTGTCTGTCCATATGAATAAAAACATGTTTAGCAGGGGCATTGTATATGTCTTACAGACACAATTACCTTGCACAAGGGCTTGTCATCCTCTAGTTTTTAGCTTTTGCCATCACTTGGCATCCGTCGTCCGTCCGTCCGTCTTAAACTTTTTTCAAATATCTTCTCCTCTGAAACCACTGGGCCAATATAATCCAAACTTGGCCTGGGTCATCACCAGGGTATGCAGTTTGAAAAATGTGTTCGGTTAGTTTTAGGACCAAACAACATGGCCGCTGTTACTAAAAATAGAACATAAGGGTAAATTGCTGTTTTCGGCAAATAACTCCAAAACCATTGCAGATATCAAAAATCTGTGATGGCATAAAATTGTTCAGAATGCCAAGATCTATCTACAATTTTGTAGAAAATCGGAAACCCTGTCTCAGAGTTACAGCCCTTTTTCCATAAAATTTTCAAATTTATGCATTTTTGATTTGTTATTTTAAAAAACTGTAACAGATAGAGGTGAAGTGTCAATGGGAAAAATGTTCAGCATATCAAGATCTACATATTCTGAAATTTTGAAGAAAATCTAAATGTCTGTGTAGTAGTTATTGACTGTTTTTCACCAAAGTTTTTTTTATATGACCGTAAAAATTTTGCGGTCGAAATTATGGTATGGTGCTGGCGTCGGCGTCTGTGGACAGCATAACTTTGGTTCTAGTGGATGTATTGATATCAAATTTTAGTATGATGTTTGTTGCCACATGCTCAAGCCCTGGTTGTAATTTTGTGTTCCTTGCCCCACCCGTTCTAGAAAAAGGGGTTAAAAAGGGGCTAAATTGGGTATTTTTGTGTCTAGACAGCATAACTTTTGTTCTAGTGTACGTATCATTTTCAAATTTAAGTATGATGTTTCTTGGCACATGCTTAAGCCTGGATTTTAATTTCGTGTTCCCTGCCCTGCCCGTTTCAGAAAAGGGGTTAAATTAGGTATTTTCATGTCTGTGGACAGCATAACTTTGTTCTAGTAGATGGATTGTTTTCAAATTTGAGTATGATGTTTCTTGGCACATTCTTGGGGACTGTTTTTTACCTTTTGTTTGTGGCCCCACCCATTTCAGAATTAGGCGCCAAGAAGGCTTAAATTGGGTGTTTTCATAAATTTGACTGTAGAATGTTTAGTATTTATCAGATTTTGATGATGTTTCTTTCAGTGTACTCCATAGAAAATTTCCAATCTGCAATATACCGTTCATGAGATAAATGGGCCCAAAAGGGGCGAATTTCAGAAACTTTAATTTTTTAGCTCACCTGGCTATGCCAGGGTGAGCTTTTGCCATCACTTGGCGTCCGTCGTCTGTCCGTCCGTCTGTCCGGCGTAAACTTTTCATTCAAAGATCTTCTCCTCTGAAACCACTGGGCCAATTGGAACCAAATTTGGTCACAATAGTCCTTGGGTGGTCCCCTTTAAAAAAGGTATCCGGCAGGTCCGTACCTCATCCAAGATGGCCGCCAGCGGGGAACATAGTTTTAACATTGGACCCTATGGAAAAGACATTCAAAGATCTTCTTCTCAAAAACTACCAGTCCAATTATTACCAAACTTAGTCACAATGGTCCTTAGATGGTCCTATCCAAAAAAAGTATCCGGCAGGTCTGTACCTAATCCAAGATGGCCGCCAGCGGGGAACATATTTTTAACATTGGACCCTATGGAAAAGACATTCAAAGATCTTCTTCTCAGAAACTACCAGTCCAATTAAAACTAAACTGAGCCACAATGGTCCTTAGATTGTCCCATCCAAAAAAAGGTATCTGGCAGGTATGTACCCCATCCAAGATGGCTGCCAGCGGGAACATAGTTTTAACATTGGACCCTAAGGAATATACATTCAAAGATCTTCTTCTCAGAAACTACTAGTCCAATTAGAATCAAACTAAGCCACAATGGTCCTTAGGTAGTCCCATCCAAAAAATGTATCTGGTGGGTCCATACCTCATTCAAGATTGCCACCATCTGAAACATAGTTTTACATTGGCCCTATTGATTTTAAGGGGAACCTATGCCCAAATTTTTTATTTTTTATTTGAAATGTGGTCTGAATGTTTTAATTTCAGCAATATGTATTACTTTGAATTTAAGGGGAACCCCTTCCCAAACTTTTTTTGAATGGTGTTCTGTTATGGGTTGTTATGGATGGTGGATCTTTCGATTGCCATGGTAACCAAACAAGAATACTGTAATTTTAGAAAAAAAAGTATTCTGCTAAATTATATGTTTCGTTTTTCCTATTGGAAATGCCTTTTATCTATGTCAGCCATGGTCAAGGTGAGCGATACAGGCTCTTGAGAGCTTCTTGTTTTATTTTTAGTCAGATTTTGATGCAGTTTTTCGCAATGGATTCCTTATGACAAATTAACATAGCCGTGCACCATCAGATTTTGTATAACTTGTATCCTTTCCAAGCTATGAGGGCCCAAACAGGACCAAAATTGCAAACATGCGGATTACTAAAATTTTATTTTTCATCTGATTTCAATGGGATTTTTTTCTTTAGATTCCTCTCATTGTAGACTTTCAGTAATATTTCAACAGATTTGGCACAGCTCTTACTGTTTCTGAGCTATAAGGGGTACAAGGGGCCAAAATTGCAATTTATAGAAATATGTGAAATCTTTATTTTACATCAGATTTTGATGGGATTTTTTTCTTTGGATTCCATTCATTGCAAGCTTTTAGTAGTATGCCAACAGATTTGACGGAGCTCTTACAATTTCCAAGCTATAAGGGGTCTAAGGGGCCAAAATTGCAATTATCAGAAATATGTGAAATCTTTATTTTTCATCATATTTTAACCGGGTTTTCCCCGTTAGGAAATCTGGTTATTGAAATGCTGATGTATGGCGGTCGGTCGGTCGGGCGCAACTCCTCTGTAACAGTTCTATGGAATTTCATGAAACTTTGTATGTAGCAAGGACATCATATGTTGATGTGCATATTGTTGGGGATTTTTCATTGTACAATTTTTCCAGGAGTTATGCCCCTTAGAACTTAGAATTTGATAGGTGTTTTTAGTGTATGCTTGTAAGCGCAAGTCCTCTTTAACCGTTCAACAGAATTTCATGAATCTTTGTATGTTGCAAGGACATCATGTGCATATTGTCTGGAATTTTTCATTGTACAATTTTTCTAGGTGTTATGCCCTTTTGAACTTAGAAAATTATAGGTGCTTTGACCATATGCTTGTAAGCACAACTTCTCTGTTACCATTCAACAGAATCTCATGAAACCTTGTATGTAGCAAGGACATGAGCAAATTGTCGGGGATTTTTCATCATACAGTTTTTCCAGGAGTTATATGCCTCTTTGAACTTAGAAATCTAAAGGTGTTTTGACCATATGCCTTTTGTTTAACTTTTAAGTAAAGTAACTTTTTAGTGATTTTTAAGAGTGATGGCATGCATACACTGGACTTGATGAGAAACAGCTTTTCACACAAGTACCTATTTCTGCATTCAAATAGTGAAGGAAAACCCGGTTTGATGTCGTATCGACATCCATGTCTTATTTTCTTTGGATTCCTCTCATTGTAAGCTTTCAGCAATATGGCAACGTATTTGGCGTAGCTCTTATCATTTCCAAGCTATAAGGTTTAAAAGGGCCCAAATTGCAATTATTAGAAATATGTGAAATCTTTATTTTTCATCAGATTTTGATGGGATTTTTTTCTTTGGATTATTCTCATTGTAAGTTTTCAGTGGTATGGCAATAGATTTTGCATTGCTCTTACAGTTTCCAAGCTATAAGGGGTCAAAGGGGCCATATTGCAATATTTCAAAATATTTGAAATCTTTATTTTTCATTGGATTTCAATCCGAGTTTTTTTCTTTTGGATTTCTCTTGATGTAAGCTTTTAGTTGGTTGTCAAAGATTTTGCTTAGCTCTTACGATATCCTATAAATAAGGGATTAAAAGGGCTAATTTTTTTGCACTAGTGTCCAGTTAATTAATGTGTCAATGTCCTTATTGTGTCCGTTTACACTTGTTCAAATTTCAGTGGTCGACATGCTGCTGTCGTATCATGCTGCACTCAGCATAGCCCTTTATTATTATTTTTTTTAATGCCATATGGTTTATGGATTATTTCCCTTTAAATTCTGTTTTCAAATCTTTTCTCTTTTAAGTCTTAGAGAAATTCCCTGCTATCACTTTATTAAAAAGAATTACTTGTTACATAATCAAGAGGAAAAAAGGTGTTTTTGTACATATTTTTACAATTTTTTGCAAAAATACTTTCATAATCTATACTTATTTCACATCATAATAATTTTTGAATATAAATGTATATTGTGTCCATCAGTGTTTACTGTTTGACTACCATGCAAATATCTTTTTTAGATAACTTTTAAAGTAGTATCTTGGCTTCATAGATTTCATAGACTTTATAATTGACCTGGCTATGACATGGTGAGCTTTTGCCATATGGTGTGGTCTGTCTGTCGTAAACTTTTCATTCAAACATCTTCTTCTCTGAAACTGCTGGGCCAGTGGAACAAAACTTGGTCACAATAGTCCTTAGGTGGTCCCCTTTAAAAAATGTGTCCGGCAAGAAGATGGCCGCCAGTGGGATCTTTGTCGAAAAATGGACCCTATATTCAAAATTTTTCTCCTCTGGAACTACTGGGTCAATTGGAACCAAACTTGGTCACAATGGTCTTTAGGTGGCCCTTTTTTAAAAAAAATGTCTGGCAAGACGGTATCATATCCAAGATGGCCGCCAGCAGGGAATAAGGTTTTAACATTGGACCCTATGGGAAAGCATTCAAAGATCTTCTTCTATGAAACCACTGTGCCAATTAGAACCAAACTTGGTCACAATAGTCCTTGGGTGGTCAACTTTAAAAATTGTGTCTGGCAAGTCCCACATCATCCAAGATGGCAACATGCAGGCAACTTTGCCAAAAATTGGACAATATTGCAAAAATATTATCCTCTGAAAATACTGGGCCAATTGGAACCAAATGTAGTCACAATGGTCCTTAGGTGACCCCTTATAAAAAATAGCCGCCAGTGGGGAACATGGTTTTAACATTGGACCCTATAGGGAAACATATTCAAAGATCTTCTCCTCTGAAAATACATGGCCAATTGGAATCATACTTGGTCACAATGGTTCGAACATGGTCCCCTTCATAGAATGTGTCCGGGATGTCCGCATAGCATCCAAGATGGCAATCAGCGGGGAACATTGTTTAACCTTGGACCCCGTGGGAAATCATTCGAGATCTCATCTGAAAATACTAGGCCAATTGGAACCAAAGTGAGGCACAATGATCCTTAGATGGTCTTCTTCAAGAAAGGTCACAGTCGATCCCCGAAAATAGCTGCCAATGGGGAACATAGTTTAATTATGGATCATATAACATCAATGTCTATCAACAAACTTGAAAATGACCTTAATTAGCTCATCTGGCCAAAGGCCATGTGAGCTTTTACCATCACTCGGCGTCCGTCCGTCCGTTAACTTTTATTCAGAGATCTTCTCCTCTGAAAGTACTGGACCAATACTAACCAAACTTGGCCTGAATCATCACCAGGGTATGCACTTTCAAGTTTGTGATTTTTATGTCCGTAGACCAAACAACATGGCCGCTGTTACTAACTAGAGGTACTACTGAACGCAGGAGGGCCCCGCAATAGGCAGTCACTTCCTTTGTACCAAATTATCAACATTTGTTTATGAAAGTATTTTAAAATAAAAAGTTAAAAAGTATTGGCAAACAGGAAGTAGTGGCATGGCAAACCTGAAAATAGCTAACACGATACAACTCATCATCATGAAGCTTTACACCAAATATCAAATCATTCCCAGTTGTAGAAGCCCAGAAAACTTTGACAAAAAAATTTCATCCATAGAGTGGTATACTAAAAAGTTAAAGTATTGCCAAACAGGAAGTAGTGGCAGGGCAAACATGAATATTGCTTACACGTTACAACTCATCATCAGGAAGCTTTGGAGTAAATACCATATCATTCCCAGTTGTAGAAGTCCAGAAAACTTTGACGAAAAATTTTCATCCATAGAGTTGTATATTAAAAAGTTAAAGTATCGGCAAACAGGAAGTAAGGGCACAGCAAACCTGAAAATTGCTGACACGGTACAACTCATCATCATAAAGCTTCAGACCAAATATCATATCATTCCCAGTTGTAGAAGCCCAGAAAACTTTGACGAAAAATTGACGAAAAATTTTCATCCATAGAGTGGTATAATAACAAGAGGCTCTCAAGAGCCTGTATCGCTCACCTGGACCATGGCTGCCATAGATAAAAGGCATTTCCAATAGGAAAAACGAAAAATAACATTTAGCAGGATACTTTTTTTTCTAAAATTACAGTATTCTTGTTTGGTTTCCATGGCAACCGAAAGATCCACCATCCATTACAACCCATAACAGAACACCATTCAAAAAAAAATTGGGCAGGGGTTCCCCTTATAATTAAAGTAATACATATTGCTCAAATTAAAACATGCAGACCACTTTTCAAATAAAAATTCAAAAATTTGGGCAGAGGTTCCCCTTAAAATCAATAGGGCCAATGTAAAAACTATGTTCCAGATGGGGGCCATCTTGGATGCGGTATGTACCTACCAGATACATTTTTTGGGTGGGACCACCTAAGGACCATTGTGGCTTAGATTTGTTCTAATTGGACTGGTAGTTTCTGAGAAGAAGATCTTTGAATGTCTTTTCCATAGGGTCCAATGTTAAAACTATGTTCCCCGCTGGCGGCCATCTTGGATTAGGTACGGACCTGGCGGATACCTTTTTTGGAAGGGACCATCTAAGGACCATTTTGACTAAGTTTGGTTATAATTGGACTGGTAGTTTCTGAGAAGAACTTTGAATGTGTTTACCCATAGGGTCCAATGTTAAAACTATTCCCCCTTGGCGGCCATCTTGGATGAGGTACAGACCTGCCGGATACCTTTTTTAAAGGGGACCACCCAAGGACTATTGTGACCAAATTTGGTTCCGATTGGCCCAGTGGTTTCAGAGGAGAAGATCTTTGAATAAAAAGTTTATGTCGGACAGACGGACGATGGACGGAAGACGGACGCCAAGTGATGGCAAAAGCTCACCCTGGCATAGCCAGGTGAGCTAAAAAGTTAAAGTATCCGCAAACAGGAAGTAGTGGCACTGCAAACCTGAAAATTGCTTACACGGTACAACTCATCGTCATAAAGCTTCAGACCAAATATGAAATCATTCCCAGTTGTAGAATCCCAGAAAACTTTGACGAAAAATGTTCATCCAAAGAGTGGTATAATAAAAAGTTAAAGTATCGGCAAACAGGAAGTAGTGGCACGTCAAACCTGAAAATTGCTTACACGGTACAACTCATCATCATTAAGCTTCAGATCAAATATCATATCATTCCCAGTTGTAGGAGCCCAGAAAACTTTGACAAAAAATTTTCATCCATAGAGTGGTATAATAAAAAGTTAAAGTATCGGCAAACAGGAAGTAGTGGCACTGCAAACCTGAAAATTGCTTACACCGTACAACTCATCATCATAAAGCTTCAGACCAAATATGAAATCATTCCCAGTTGTAGAAGCCCAGAAAATTTGACAAAAAATTTCATCCATAGAGTGGTAAAATAAAAAGTTAAAAGTATCGGCAAACAGGAAGTAGTGGCACGGCAAACCTGAAAATTGCTTACAC
>MJUU01042377.1:9127-28647 GCA_002080025.1 Modiolus philippinarum
ATATTTTGTTCAAAAATTCTGTACAAATTATAATTTGTTTTTTTCACTTTGTACAAATTAATATACAAATTATAATTTGTACAAAATTAGCCCCAAAATTACCTGCAACTTGTACAATACTTCAGTCATTTGCTGAACTTCGTTTCAATTTTAAACACGGGTCATTTTAGTGTAATAGATCAAATATTCACATAATTTCACTACATATTCTATAATGAATTTTAGGTATGAAAATTATTATCATTGCAACACAATATATTGTTCAACTCAATGGCTTACAACAAATTCCTGAAAGTCTATAGCAAGAAAAAGATCATGTGACAATCGTTGTTCCTCATGCTTTGTATTTATTCTGTGCAATTATGTGCTCTTACAAATTATTTCCGATTTAAAATATCTGCATTTTCAGCTTCTATATCAGATATTCCAATTTAACTGCACAAAAGCAGCTACTGTGAATACGGATTGCATAGTCAATAATGAAAACTGTTGTTTAAAATTAAAGTTAAAGACTATGAATTGAGGTCAATGACAAAAGTTATATGCCAGGGTGACATGTACTATACCTAAGATATACTTTATATCATTGACATACATGTACCACTAAAGTTATTGAGAAATGGACTTAATATGAGAAACTTAACGTGTCTGCTAGGTGAGTAGTTCTTGTCATGCTGATCTTTTATACACGAGTCAGTTTTGTTTATATTTGTTAAGGCTTTTGAGTTGTTTGTCAAAAATTACAATCAGCCTCTCACAGAATGGTTAGTCCTTAAATATTTTTTGCAATAAAACATTTCATAAAGACATATGTACGATTTTTTTTTCTGAAGCATGGACATGATCATTTAAATTCAAATGAAGGGGGACATTTTGGCATGGGGGAAAAACGGCAATATGTACACATATTCCAGTTTTTCCTTGGGGAAAAACGGCTCTGATCCAAAATTTCCTAGGGGGAAAACTGGCATGGGGAAAAATGGCAATATAACACCGGCTGCGTTATTACCTATTGTTTAAATTTATTTTGAAGTTTCCGGCGCCTGTAGGGACCAAGCAAACGCAAGAAATATAAATAACAATGCTAATACACAATGAAAGGATATGGGGTAAATGCACATGAGACAAAGTCTCTACAAATACATGTTATATCCAAGCAAAATAACAACGCTTTGTTCTTCATCTTGAAGTCACCACGAGGCCTTCAACAATGAGCTTTGCTCATACCTCATAGTAAGTACAAGACGATCCCTAGCACCGGTTTGAGCGGAATTCTTTCCTAAATGTCGAATAATGCTACATCCATGTATCTTTTCTGGTCATGGATGTGAGATCTTCAACAAACATAAATTAAACTGGCAAAGTGCTCTTACAATCACTGTCATAAACATTTGCACATTGAGGGTGCTTGGGTTTCTTTTTTCCTCCAATGCATTAAAAAGAAACCTGTGATGATGAATAACAAATATCAAAATACTGAAGTTACTGTGAATTTAGTTGCATATGGCCATTTCGACAGCTTTTGTCTCTCCAGTTCAGATCAAAACAAAATATTTGGCAATTAATAACCGAAATACGTGTTTAGCAGACAGAGAACAAATTACAAATAGAATCAAAATTAAATCCAATATCATAGCTATGCAAGAGGGAGATACTTCTTAGTTTTGATTAGACAAAATTTTCTCAAAATTTAGACCTATTGGATATTGCAAGTTTCCAAATTAAATCGGTTTTTGAGTCAACACAAAAGTACTGACTACTGGGTTGGTGAATACCCCGGGGACTAACAGTCCATCAGCTGAGAAATCTGCCCAGTGGTAATAAATGGCAAAATACTGAAGTAACTGTAAAGGATGAGTGGCAGTAAGACCCATTTTTGGCCCAAGATTTACCATGAAACTAAAACTATACAAACAGACGTCTTATGTTCCTGAAACATCGAACAAATATAGGGCTTTATGAAAATGATAAAGCTTTTTTCCATATCAGTTTGATTCTCATGATAATCAGTTAACTCAAAAGCTATATTTTTGGAAATAGTCAGAATTTCATAGATATTTGCTGTGTTTTGCACATTTTTGTGCTTTGAAAAATATGGGCACATCTGAATAACAACTTCATATTTAGTCAAAATGTGTAAAATGGTGAAATACATCATTTCTGAAAGTTTGAAGTTGTTGATTGCATGTGCCCCATGTTCACTTAAAGAAAATTTGCTTTGAGAACATTCAAAATTGCAGATTTTCTGATTTTCTTTCAAAAAGACGGCTCCTTGTGATGTCACAATAACGTCAAAATGAAAGGAATTCGTATTATTATATGTTTTCTTTGTAGCCAGATGTAATAGTTAATATTTCCCATAAATATCACACTGTTTTAAACAACTTGATTTTTTTGGGCCAAATATGGGTCTTATTGCCACTCATCCTTTGTCTATTTCGACAACATGATATATTCAAATAAAAGTATGAAAACGTCGCAAATAGTATCGATGACGTCTGGGGGAAAACTGGCTTAATATGATCAATTAGGGGAAAATCTGGTCCAGTTTTTCCCCTCCAAAGTTTGACGTGGGAAAAACTGGATCGTGCCTATTTTTCCGGGTGAAATAGGCCATATCCGAGTTCTGGTATTTAGATTTACCACTTGTTGTTTGTCCGCCCTACGTCACAAACATGTCCAGCCCATATGATCAGTTTAATGACGTTTTAGGCTTTGTGACGTAAAGTTTCCTATACTGTGACGTGTTGAAAAGTGGTAGAGAAAATCCGGATTTCACAGCTCGGATATGGTCTATTAGGGTCGATCCAGAATCCCCCCTCCCCGGAAAGACTAGCATGGGGGGAAATGGCTATATGACACCGGCCGAGAATCGTTTGCTATCGAGAGATATCAGAAATACACAGCCGGCATAATCAAGGAATGCGTGCTCTGAGTTATAACTTTTAACTAAATCTACCACTGGCGTTTATTGAATTACCGAGTTGTCGATTTTACAATTAAATGACTTTAACTAGTCATTGTACGAATTCTGTATGCTACCGGTCCCAAGCCCGGATAAAAGCAGGAGAGAAGTCATATCTTATCTGTACTTACCTTTTGTTATCTATATTTTTCGTTGGCGCAATTTCTATCTAGGGTGGTCCAAAATAAGTGGCGCAATTTAAGTACTGGCGCAATTTGATTGTGGCGCAATAAGATAAATTTTGGCGCAGATTGAGTTCGCCCCTACAAATAATATAAAGCAAGATTGAAATATCAGTTTAAACTTCGATCAACTTCTAGTACATTGCAGAGAAGACCATTTGATTTTCATGGGGGGAGGCCCGGGCGATTTTGTAAATAAATAATTTAATCTTGGTGCCAATGAAAATTTATATTTTAATCCAACTTTTTATGAAAACTAATAATTTGATGTTGATTTGAAGAATAAATTTTTTGTTGCAACTGTAAATAAATAATTTGAGGTTACGTCATTGGTAAAAGTAAATAATAATCTGTTCAAAAATTTTATGAAAATAAATAATTTTTCAAGACAAAATCGCCCAAGCCCCCCCCCCTGAAAATCACATGGTCGTCCCCTAAAATCTTTTCAACGAATGAAGAAGTTTCATCTTGTGCATTGTGTATAATTTTAAGTTGTATTGTGTGTATTTTTTGCTCAGTCTCGTCATTGTATTGTATATGTTGTTTGTCTCTTTTAAGTCATATTTGAGTGTAATAAGATATCTCCGTACGAGACCATTGCCGAGTGCAATAAGATATCTCCGTACGAGACCATTGCCGAGTGTAATAAGATATCTCCGTACGAGACCATTGCCGAGTGTAATAAGATATCTCCGTACGAGACCATTGCCGAGTGTAATAAGATATCTCCGTACGGGGCAATTGCCGAGTGTAATAAGATATCTCCGTACTGGACCATTGCCGAGGGTAACAAGATATCTCCGTACGAGACCATTGACGAGTGTAATAAGATATCTTCGTACGAGACCATTGCCGAGTTTAATAAGATATCTCCGTACGAGACCATTGCCGAGTGTAATAAGATATCTCCGTACGAGACCATTGATATCTCCGTACGGGACCATTGCCGAGTGTAATGAGATATCTCCGTACGAGACCATTGCCGAGTGTAATAAGATATCTCCGTACGGGACCATTGCCGAGTCGCACTCTACACTTCAATGATTTTTGCCTTTATAGTTAATCATAAGTGGTTTTTTCAAAGAATCTGAATACTGCATACCGAGTCCTGCTGTTTTACTTGTCCTTACTACAACGTATTACGTTAAAAAAAAAGAAATACAAATTCTATTTCGTGAAGCTCAAAATAGATAATTAACATAACTTGTAAATGATGCTCACGCATGAGATAAAAAATCGTCAAATGCACTGGAATATTGATAACTGATAGAAATTGTCTTTTTTTTTGTTTGGACACTAACTATGATTATTATTTATCCAACAAAAGTCACATAATCCATTGATAAAATCAATATCTGACAAGTAGCTAAAATCAATTTTTAAAATGTAAATATTTACAAATAGAAAATCCTTTTCATTTCCCACGACAAATGCTTCCGAAAGGTAAACCACAAAAACAATGTATTAAACTTAACGCATAATTTAATTTCTATTTGTTGTTTAACGGCCTCGTGTTAAGATCTAAATAAGTTAGTGGATTTTTAACATTATTAATAAAAAAGGGATTGGAATAAAATATCAAGTATTCCATTCTCAGGTATGATTTTTACTAGAAGATAAAGTTAAATGTAGAGTACCGATTTTATCAGTATTTTGTCTTTCGACTTTCTAATTTTTCCGGTGACACGATTTTGAATTCAGATTGTGCAAGGACCACTGAATTTAAAACAGAATGTGCTTTTATCCTTTGTCGGAGTGTGGCATTCCATAAACATGACAAACTTTGAACCATATAAAAACAAATAATTGGAATTTAACGTGCTTTACGAAAGTATAATTCAAAAGCAGACAGAAGAGGGAGTTCGTATGAGTATTGGAGAACCACAAATGGCATCACTGGATACATCTGTTGGAGGAGAGGGTAAGCGACACATTTTTTTCATATACATATCTTCTACTTGTACATTGAAGGATGCAGACAGGGGGTTCTTAGTTGTGGACCCCAGCCTTTTGTATTTTTTCTAAGTATTGCAAAATTCGGGCAAAAAGTCGACAAAATTTACAAAGAATATCTTTAACTTGATTACCCCATCGGAACTCTCATTTTTCGAAATCCCGGATTCACCAATGTAGTAGTTCGTTTGATAAAAATAAGACATATTGATAACCTATATGTACATTCATAAATCTTTACAAAAACAAAAATACTGGCCTTCCCAGCTAGTCAAAAAGACACTTAAAAATATTTTATCAACAGCTTATACCAATATAGGTCAAGTTATTAGTTTTTATTTACTTCTTTTTTAATGTTATGAAACTTTATTGAAATAATTCTTCCTCCTAGGGGGTAAAATTTTAAACATAAAAATTGAATTATGCTATCTATAATGGACTATATATTCAAAATTGCTGTTGATTATAATTCTTACATAGTAATAATCTGTTTTAAAGGGATGTAATTTAATACATTTGAACGAATTCGCATAATTTAATGAGGGAAATGAATAGCCGTCTACAAATAATATAAAGCAAGATTGAAATATCAGTTTTAAACTTCGATCAACTTCTATTACATTAAAGAAATATTGTAAAATCTCTACAACGAATGAAAAAGTCAAATTAGTTAGAACCCTCCATTATTTTCACTTAGTTCAAAAAAGCTGCGTTTTCAATTAAAACTACTTCATTTTCATCATCAAAATTAGATAAAATTAGTTTGTCGCTTTGTTTGAATTGTACACTCTGTACACACACATTCTGGTAGACGAATTTATAAAAATTTCCGAAAGAGATTGTTAATTTTGTCTGTCACTCTAATCTGCATATACTTTCAATTCAGCAGACAATCGGCACTTCCAATGGACACTACTACCGATCTTTTGAAACCAAATTTATGCAATCTTCTAAAGGATAAACAGAAATTAACACGTTTTTAAATGCAGATCGAATTAACACGTTTTTAAATGCAGATCGGTGAATTAATTATCATAGTTGAAACAGACTCTGATAAAAAAATTATTATTATATAAAATCAATATCGTTTATTTCAGTAATAATGACTTTTAACAGTCGCATACATTGTTTCGACTATGATAATGATCATTTCTAGTCGCACTTGGTCAGTAATGTTTTGAAGCACTCCCTTGATGTATTTTTTTAAAATCATTAAGATCGTTTTTTGTATTTTTTTTTATCAGTAATTAGATTACAGCGTGAGCCTAAAAAAAAGCAACAAGGCTACATCCTAGTTAGCTTCGGGAACGCGGCTACATCCAAGATAGCTTCAGGAAATATCTTTGCTGATTTCAGGACACGAATTTTAAAATACTATCTTTTTTTCAGATATACGTGAAATTTTCCACCACGTATCTCCATACATTATACGTCAATGGCGAGAAGTCGGTCAAAAGCTTGGAATCAAAGAATCTGAACTCGATGAGTTAGAGGTGAAAGGCTATCATTTATCACTGGCTGAGTTGGCCTTTAATGCACTTTGTCTATGGTACGACCATGTTGGAAAATCAGCTACCAAAGAAAAGCTCATGTCAGCTCTGAAACAGTGTGGACTCCACAGAGCGGAAGGTATGGATATCTGTGAAAAGCGGGTTTACTTTATTTTAGCATTATTTTATGCTTTAACTTGGGTACAATAACAGGTGGAAACATATTACAAATCAGACTGAATATTGCAGAAAAGGATCTGCAAACTGCAGGTAAAAGTTACCATTGACCTCGACTTTGACCTTGAAGCAGACAGAAGCAAATCAAATACACAAAATGGCATCTGGATAAAAGCCCATAAATAATCTTGCCTGTCTCCTGACCCTACAATTAGCAATGAAAGGATATGGAGTAAAGACAAGCAATGGAACAACGCCTGTATTGTTGTTCTTCATCTTGAAGTCACCATTGAGCTTTGCTCATACATCAGAGTAAGTGCAAGACGGCCCCTAGCAAAGGTTTGCGCGGAACTGAATCCATTGCTAATTGTTGAACAACGCATGCTTTTCGTTATCTCTGAATGCGGGATTGTCAACAAACATAATATTAACTTCTTACAAACGCTGTAATCCGTTGCCCGACAAAAGACTCATAGAAGACAGTCACAACATATGACAAACACAGGGTATACCATCGAGTCAATGGCATAATAAAATAGTTTGATGTTGGCACTACAAACAGAGAATTGCAAGAATATCGTTTAACTTCGGTAACGGTAACTTCGGTATTTAGTTATTTAAATGAGATTGACAAGAATCTAAAAATGCAAGGATAAGAGGAAATTTGAATAACAAACTCGAATATTTTTCAATACACATCAACCTACAAATTTACGTTAGATCTGTTAATCAATAAAGTTTGGAACCAATATTCGATTGAAACAGATTTCAGTCTCTTTATAGTCTATGGCAAAAGTTCTTACTTTAAAATCTTTTGCACAATAACACTGTCGTGTGGCATATTTTAAATTTTTGATGTCGGTATACATCAACGTGTCAGATGGCACCAATGGACAGTTCTAACCATCCTTTGTTGTCCAAAGGGCCTATTTATAACATGCTTCTACGACCCCAGCAAGTATTGAGGGTCAGCCGATATATATCACAGAGAAACTTGTCAGTCTATCACAAAAATCATCTAAGATTAAAACAATTCGATTTAGCAGTGCCTGTAGCATAAATTTGTAAGCAGTAAAATGACCCCTTCATAGAAGTTTAGTCTTTCAAAAGAATACTCACACTATCGGAAAATTATCATAGTTATATATCAAATTTCAGAAGAGATTGAGCGGTTCGAGCTAAGAAAAATGAAAGCGATTCCCTGTATTTCACGTCCATCATCGTCTGTTTCTACATCAAGTCATTCCTCAAAGAGAAAACTTATCGCAAATAAACGGGAGCCGAATGGTATGTATATAGAATAAATGTTAACCATAAATAAGAAGTCGAATGGTATGTATACAGGAAAACTGTTAACCATAAAAAGTCTTATTACAACTAAACTGGAACCGAATGGTATATACAGAATAACTGTTAACCATAAATAAACGGGAGCCAAATGGTACTTACAAATATAAACACATTTATCGGGGAAAACAATAGCACAACAGCTACAAAACCAATACATAGAATAGATACATGATGTTCAATTTCAACCCAGTGGTGATGTTTAATTTAACGACGAAACACTAAGTGATGACTTAATCCTCTCTTTAAGTTTTATATACCAATAAAAAAAATTCATAAAATGTAATTAATTTATTATCTATTTATTAACATTGGCAATGTTTTTGGTCGCGGCTGTATAACTCCTTTAAATTAATTTGCACACATCAAACAGTTCATTATTTGCACAAACAATGTTCGCTTTGAACATTCGGCACAAAAGAAGCGTTCTATTCATAGAACAATATTAAATTCATTAGGCACATCAGCAATATTCAATTAATTAGGCACAAAAGCAATATTCAATTCATTGGCGCGTAATCAATTATCTATTCACTTCATTGACACATAAGCAATATTCATTTCATTGGCACATAAGCAATATTCAATTTATTGGCACATAAGCAATATTCATTTTCTTGGCACGTAAGGAATATTCAATTGATTGGCACATAAGCAATATTCATTTCATTGGCACATAAGCAATATTCATTTCCTTGGCACGTAAGGAATATTCAATTGATTAACACATAAGCAATATTCATTTCATTGGCACATAAGCAATTTTCAATTAATTGGCACATAAGCAATATTCAATTCAATGGCACATAAGAAATTCTCAGACGGGATCTTTATATATCGAAGATGGGAGATAACTCGCTTAACTCTCAAGCTGATTAAATAGTTCATTTAGCATATGCATTCGAAAAGAGCAACAACTCTAACATATATACCTTGTTTCTCGATAAATCAATCTATTCGAGAAGGCGAATAGATGTTAATATTTTGTGAATACAAATTTACAAGGAACATGATTATGGGCACTATGTTACATGTATATCTAAATAAACACACTTGTATTTTAATCGTCTAGTATAATTTTTAGATCCCACTCAAATTTAATAAGATTAATTTTGAAAGAGTTAAATTAAGTGTATTTTTAGCTTTAAGGCAAATGATTTTATATTTTTCAAAAATTATCAGAAAACTCGCTAAAATAATTTTAAACTGATTAAAAAGTAACATTTCTTTGAAGTACTGAACCCTTGTTTCAGTTATTTTAATCAAGGCCCAGAATTATCTCGCTTCTTTGAACCACTAGATATTTTGAAAAAAAAAGAAAAAGCTTTCCAATTAGTACAATTCATACATGGACAAGGGAAAAGCTGTATATTTCGGAAAAATGTGTGTGTAACATTCTCTAAAAATCAGGACAATAATGTTATCTGGTAGAACACACCATAAAAAGCAAGACTCATGCATCTTTGTGGTATTCAATTCAGGAACTCAGCATCAACGTGAAAAATTCGACATAAGCAGCATATTTAAAGACATAGGCACTGAAATAAGAACTTCAACAGATATTAAAACATTTCATGTACAAGTAAAATCATAAAATAGTCGGGACATATTGTCAATCCGTCCGTCCACAGGAGGTACATGGTTCGTCAGTGCAGCTCCTCCCACAGTTTTTATGCTAGGAAGTTTTGTAATGCAGATCATAATTGTTTATTTTGTTGCTTATTTTTTTTAACTTAATCATTTATTAGATTTCTTCATAGAGTTTACATAGTATGAAAAAGAAAGAAAATGGGGTAAATGTCAAGGAGACAAAATCCCACATCCAGGTTAAAACGACCCAAAACAAAGCATGAGTATTGTCATTAAGCGCACATGGTAGATATCATTTGTACTTATATCTAAAATACGCATGTGACTTTTGTTTCTGTTAGCAAAACCTGGTGATTTTTTGTTTTTTGTTTTGTTTTTTTTTTTTTGTTTTACGACTTTCTGAACTCATCACTATATTGTTTCAATGTAGTTTGCATCACGTGGGAGCCTAAACATGTGTTTATCAGACAAATGTATCATTACTAAGAATTTGAACTCTGTAGGGAAAATGGAAGTGTTCTCCATTTTTAGCGCCTTTTAGCTTTTGCCATCACCTTTCGTCCATCGTCCGTCAACAAATTTCAAAAATCTTTTCCTCTAAAACTGCTGAGCTAATTTTAACCAAATCAACACCAGGGTATGCAGTCTCAAAATTGTGTTGAATTAGCCAAAAGACCAAACAACATGGATGCTGTTGCTAAAAATAGAAAATAGGGGTAAAATGCTGTTTTTGCAAATAAGTCAAAAACCTGTAAAGATATAAATCTGAAAGGGGTAAAAATGACCAGTATGGTAAGATCTACCCACCCAGCAGTTTTGAAGAAATCCAAAAACCCGTCTTGGAGTTAATGCCCTTTTTCCATTTTTAATATTTACATAAAAATACGATAACAAATGGAAGTTAATTGCAAAAGTGTCCAACATGGCTAGATCTACCCACCTTGGAATTTTGAAGAAAATCTAAATAACCATATAGCAGTTATTGTCCTCTATTTGTCAAATTTTATCAATTTTATACATTTTGTCTTGTATTTCAAAAACGATTTGAGATAGAAGTTAAACTTGATTAGTGTAAACCGGGGTATTTTCGCGCCATCTTTATTTTGCGGTAAATTGACAGGGTTTTAGTACTGAACCGTTGCCAAATTTTTTACCATTGACTTCAATAATACATATATACTATTAGTAATTTGTTTTGCAAGTATGGATTTCTCTTCTTGTATTGCATCGAGTGCGACAGCACGAGATGCAATGCAAGCTGAGAAATCCATCCGAGCAAAACAAATTACTAATAGTGTTTTTATCGCTAATTATGTAATTGAAAAATATCAAATATATGATTCCTTTTCCAATGAAATATTTTATTTGTTAAACATATTATATTTGGTTAAATATGGCGCTATCTTTCTTGGGATTAGTTTTGTCACGAAACGGCACGCGACGTGATATTACTACACTGTTACTAACGTTCCATAGAGGTTGATGATAATATGTTCGTATCAGCGCAGTGCAGTGATAATAGAATTATCGTCGCTCTGGAACAATTGAAAATTAAGCACATTAGCGATCCCGGGTTAACGATAAACTAGTATATTCGCGCCGTTATATTTTCGCGCTTCCGTTCTAAACTCGAAAAATTGCGAAAATAAAACGACCGCGAAAATTTCCCGGTTTACATAAGCAAAAGTGTTCAGCTTATCAAAAACAACTATTTCTACATATGTCCAACAGGTTTTCATCTGACCAAAGATGTCCGGACCGGGGAACAGTGTTTAACATACGACTGTATGGGAAAATGTTGTAAATTGTTACTTCTTGAAAACGGTTTCATACATCAAATTGATATTAACTAGGCATGGTAGCATGACAGTCATGAAACAAATGTATGGTTTTAGTACAGATCATAAATCAATATGGCCGCCATTGTTGATCTTAGTTTAACATAGGACCCGATGGGAAAATGTTATAAATTGCATATTCTTGAAACCTTTTCATATTTAAAGTTGATATTAACAAGGCATGGTAACTTGATAGGCCATCTACCAAATCTTATATATTGGTACCAAATAGTCTCCATCGCGTAGTACAATAAAACAAGGAATTCTATTGGAAAATGTTTTAAATTGTTACTTTTTGAAAACCGTTCCATATATCAAATTGATATTATCTAGACATTTTAATATGACAGTAATCTATCAGATAACTGACTTTACAACCAATTGACAGTCACGTTAGACCTGTGGGAAGTCTTATTTGATCAGTAGCCACCAGGTGAGTGATGCAGGCTCACATGAGGGCCCTTGGTTTTGTTGTTTTTTACAAGACAATCAAATACTCAAGATATTAATTTCTTGAAAACGGAATTATTATTCTATTTTTAGGGGGTATATATTTTTTTCAAGATGATCACATATTCCCAGTTATTAAATGGTCGGTGGCAGAATTGTTGTTACTATAATGCTACCCAGAATAATACTAAGTCAAGTTAATCAATTTTAATGATAGCAAAGACCAACTGGAATGTATTTAGTCGTCTGCAATTTATAATCGCTTAAATTTAAATAGAATTTATCGACTTAACGTTTTGTAGGTGTTTATTACTAAACACTCTTTTTAATACAAACTAGATATTATCATATAAGGTTATGACTGCGGAATTAAGGTCAATATTGTTTCTTTTTGTTGGTTAGTTGCTTTGTTTTGTATCTTCAAACAATACACGGGAATACTTCGGTGGATGGCTTAATTGGAAGCACACTGTCATAACCAAACATGTCGGCTATTCGTTTGCCTCCAATAAATAATTCTGGTAAGACTTCTTTTGTAATTATAAGAGTTAAAATGTTTTTATCAAATTTTGTTCACAGTCGCAAGTCTTCAAGAATTCAGTTGGTATATACTGTTTCACATTCTATAAAATACCAGTTGGTTGTTCCTTGTGCATTGCAGTTACTCAATGTGAACAGTTGTGAATTTCTTATTACAATGCCTGGTTGTCAAAAAAATGCTTCATGTTGTTTGGTGTATGGATGCCAGAGTCTGTACAAATAAATAATATCCCAAATTAATAAAAGCCATTAAAAACATATTCAGATCACTGGAAATGCTCTCTTTTTATAACAAATCACTTATCACATTTCTTGCTGCAAATTTGACCTTCATTGATTCGCACAGAAATATTTTGTGAAAATTCAATATCGCTAGCCATAAATTAAATGACAGTTAAAATATGAAGTGTATTCTTATATTGCTGCTGAAAAATACAAAAATATACAAACTCAAAAATATCAAAAGGTGACCTAAATGTTTGCCGCATAGTCAACAAAAAGCTGGTACCGGCCAACCTTTAAGGTAATTTCATCTTACAATTTTTTTCAGGGCATTATAATATATCTCGACCACAATCAAGAGCTAGAAACAGTAGTGCAGGTAGTCAAAGAAGAATAGGCAGTGCAAATGGGAGACAGCCTCGCTTTAACAAGGCAACAATTAGTTGTTAGTTTCTTCTATGTAAAAAGATGTATAAAATTAAATGATAGAAAAAAATTATGGGTCAGGAGGCAAAAAAATATTCAGCTTTTAAATGGATAAAACCAGATAAGTCCGAATATCTGACAGAAATACATAAGCATGACCAGTGAACAGGGGCATGGGGGTATGGGGGTATGCCAAATTTCACCACCAAAGAAAAAAATATGTAGGAATTATGTACTATCCTACGCTATTTTAACACAACTTTACGAATTTTCAGTGAAAATGAGACATTAAAGGATTTTTGGGGATTTTTAATTTAAAAAAATCTTCTAAAATATGTTCATACAATTTACAAGATTTACACCCCTCTGTAAAATTATGGATGTGCCCCTCAGCACATATTACAGATCTGATACTGAAAATGTATAAATAACCGGATTGTGAATTGGACAACACGAATCGGAATGCGCATTCAAATTCAAATTGTAAAAATAAATAAATAAAAAAATACGTTTGAAATGAATTAGGGACCGACCATTTACCCTGAAGAGGGGAAAAAATTCTGAAGCTGATTTTATGTGAAAAAATATTTTGGCTGCAAAAATGATGAAAAAAATATTCTGAAGGGGGCTTTCTGCCAAAAAAAAATGCTTATTTTTAAAAACAAAATATTTTGTTTATACTAGTTAAAAAAATTTATGTCCAGAAAAAACCATAACTCCCCCCTTCAAGTTAAATGGTCGGTCCCTTATTGTTTTCAGTGCGAAATAGTTTCATACTGCATTCGAATAATTACTCATTTCTGACACAACTTCAAACAAGAATTGAAATGCACTTTAAACAACCTGAAGCAACGAGAATCGTCTAATAACCATTACTGTGTATTCTGAAAATTCCTGGTCAGAAGGCGAGGGGAGAACATGTAATTGAATATTCCTTGCCATGGAAAGTAACCTCCATCCACTGCCACTGCTCTGGGTTTGGTGAAACATAAGACCAATTATCTTGTTGCAAAACACTGTCGGATCCAACCTTTGAAAAGGGTTCTAATGACGTTCCAGAAAAAGGGGGTTCTAGGCTACTTTTTGCCTTCTTTTACCTAACGTTAGACGAGTATATATAGGAAAATGGGGCATAGTTAAACATCGAGGCATTTCAGACGAGTTCATTTACGTCATTTAATTGAAAAAAAAAAGAAAAAAAAATCCTGGACCAATTGCCTGTGCAAAATTCAAGATATTATTTAATAGTAATTCTTTGGTATCTCCATTGCAAATGAGAACAGACACAAGCATCATCACTGTTTTGAATATATTTATCAGTACTTAATTAGTGTTGCAGAAGGTGTTTGTGTATGTGTTTGTATGATATTTTTTTCGCTTAATCACAGCCAATGCAGATCACAAAAAGATTATAGATGTCTGAATTTTGACGTCATTTTCAAGAAAATATTTAAAACTTCATATATATGACGCCAGACGAGGAGTACATGTAATTTTTCATGTAATACGAAACGGGCATTAAATACACTCATTACATGGTAAGAAATATTAGAGCTCTGCATATTAAAAAAACAAATGATGATATGTTTGCATGCAAACACAAGTCACCCAAACCAGATTCCATACTCAATTGCTCTTTGAAAAAATGCTGTGGTTATATTTATCACAAATGATTGCAATAATGTGTTCTGAAATATTTGTTTTTTATTCTTCATGTAAGAATTAGTTTCTCAACCTCATTATGTTTTCGTCTATCAGTGCTATTAGTGCTTTGATTCACAGGTCAAAATATTTCAGGATTGCATGAGAAAGAAAGTTGCGTCATAATGTTTTCACTATTGATTCATCGATGAAATCAACATTCCAAGCTTAATATGTGTATTTACTGATACTTTAATATGAAAGATACTTTAATATGAAATAAAGTTATGGGGGTGTGACCTTGACCATTGACCTTAACCTCATTTTGAAGGTCCTGTCTTCCTGAACATTTTTTATGTTGAATGTCTTTTTGTATCTTCAATGCTATTTGAGCTATAAGCCAAAACCCCAAATTCGGACATAAAAATCGATTTTTGGTCCATAGGCCCAAAACGGTTGGTCCAATAATTTTGGACCCAATGTAACAATTGTAGATCTTAACAAGACACATATTTTTGCAATTACATATTATAAGCTATCTATTACAGTTTATGAGATAATCCAATCACAAGGTCTAGTGTCAAAGTTCAAAGTGAACAATGATGGTGGTCATTTTTGAAATTCAAAGACTTTCTTGCACATCTTGGGGTAGTTGTCCACAACTAGTTTGGACTACCCATCTCTGAGATATTGTTTGGACAAAGTTTTAAAAATTCATTGAGGAATAATAATAATAACAAGTGATAATGTGTTTGCATGCAAACACAGAAGTCGCACAACCAGAATCAATTCTTTATTGTTCTTTGAAAGAATAATAAGTCATTGATTTAAGAATTAGGGTTTTAAACTCATTGTGATTCTTTCTATCATTTTCATTAACCTGTACAGTCTTCATGATTGCATCAGAATTTTGAAGTAAGGCATTTCCTCTATGTTGTGTAATCATATCGAAATTTTATCCTACTTTGACATACATACACGTGTCATTAAAATTGGACCAACCATTTTTTTCAGAAAACAAGTATGTCAATTGTTTGAAGAACAGTGATAGGTCTTTCCTGGAAGTTGCATCATAATATTTTCATGATTGATCAACATTCTAAGCTTAATATGTACATTTATTGATCCTTAAATTGAAATAAAAGTTTTTGCCTTTGACCTTGAACTTTGACCTTGACCTCATTTTCAAGGTCACGTCTTCCTGGACATATCTTGTATTGAATATGTATTTGTATCTTTAATGGTATTTGAGCTGTAAGCCAAAAACCCTAATTCCGACATAAAAAATTGGTTTTTGGTCCATAGGCCCAAAACGGTTGGTACAATAAATTTGGACTCATGTAACAAATGTAGATCTTAACACGACACACATTTTCCCCATTACATTTTATCAGCTATCTATTATGGTTTCTGAGTAATTCCAATAACAATGTAAATGTATGAGGTCAAAGTTCAAAGTGACCAATGACCTTTGATCTTAGTATTTTTGGATGTAACACATGTCACCTATGTTGAATGGAAAAGGTTTCAGGTTTCTATCTCTTATCGTTTCCGAGAAAAACATGTTAAAAGATATGACAAAACTTTCAAGGGGCATAACTCTTGAACGGTTGACCATAGAATTTCGGTCCAAATGTAACGAAGGTCCGTCATGATCTAACAAACATTTTTTCATTACACTTTATCAGCTATCTTTTACGGTTTCCGTGTTAATCCAATTACAAGATCCGGGGTCAAAGTTCAAAGTGACCAATGATGATGGTCATTTTGAAAATTTCAATACCTGAATGCAAATCTTGGGGTAGGGATCTACCTTCCTGAGAAGTTTGGTGAATTTTGGACATGCAGTGTCCGAGAATTTGTTTGGACAATATTACGGCAAAAAGAAGTGGAAAAATCATAAGAAACGGTGCAAAAACAATAAGTCGCCAAACTATGTTTGGGCGACTTAATAAGAAACTTAGTAAAAACAATAAGTCACCAAACTTCGTTTGGGTGACTTAATAATGAGTCGATCACTTTTTTTTTGCAGGTGATTTATGTCTGAAAATTTCAGTTACTCATATACAACCAAGCAAAGAAACTACGGTTATGTGGAGGGAAAAATTCAAAGAAATGGCTACGCACTTTTATGAAGCAATTTTAACAAACCCTGAATTTCATCTGTCAGCATTAGAAAACGCTATTGACATTAGAGAAATATCAGCAATAGACATACATAGTGGAAGCCTATTAATTCGGTTGAAGATTTTAACTTTAGGAGCTTTAGAATCTCTCAATCAAATGTACATTACTCGCCGTCTTCTCGCTATATGCCAAAGTGTGTTCGTAACAGAAAATTCATTGAAAACCATTGGAGCTAGAAACGTCATTATAAAGGTGGACTTGTCGGCCGATGATCTAGACAAATGCCGAGACTTCTTTTTGTCGAGAAAATTTAAAGAAAGTGTTCATCCAACTGATACCCTCGCTCCACCTTCATTCGATGTACAACCAAGCTTAGAATGGGCAACAGAAGGTATGTTCAACATGAACTCAAAATTTGATTTGTCTGTCAGTTATATTAGAATACCCATAAACGACAGAAATCCTACATTACTTATACAAGAGAAAAGGTTAATCTTATGCATTTAACGGAGAAGAAGGTATATTTCGACTTTTTACAAATATACAAACATTTCTAAATGTTTTTTTTTCTCGAAATGCTTATGTACACACTATAAGGGTAAAATCAATACGAATATTGCAACAATTTCACAATGTTCGGAGATTTATTACACAATTTACTTTAGAATGGATTTTTCTACATACATAAAAGTCATTTATCATGCTTATCTTTGCATGTATGATTCTGATGCATGGACTTTTTTATAATGAGTCAACATAAAAGCACAATTTGCTATATAAACTTATTCAGTTCTTAATCTTCTTTTAATTGTTACCCATTTATAAGGTAGATATGTTAATTAAGTCTCCCAAACGTAGTTTGGGGAGACTTATTGTTTTTACTCAGCTGTTTTTATTCTTCCCTCTTCTTCGCCACTGAACTTGTCCGGAAGTTTTCTCGAAGAATATTGGTTCGATCTTTAGTCACAGGATGGATACCCAACCCGCGAGGTTCACTTGGGTCTTGAAATTTTCAAAATGGCTGCCGTTGCCATGGAAACGGAAAAAAGGCGGGAAAATTAAAAGTGCTCCAAATTGAACGAAACTTCACAGGAAGGATGTATACAAATAGTTAAACACATTTTTAGGCCAAAAAATTTCAAAATGGCCAACGTTGCCATGGAAACTGAAAAAGGCGGGGAAAATTAAAAGTGCTCCAAATTGGATGAAATTTCACAGATGGGTTGTTAAGATTGTGCTGAACTCAAATAAAAAACCATCTCCTGTGTCCGTGGGAGGTTTGGGAGACTTTTGTGTTTGTATCTAAACACAGGAACCCTAGATTTATTTTATTTTATTTTATCAATTATAGTGATAAAATGCAGTAAATTTTGACGAACAAATGTGCAAATATATATATGAATTTCGTTTTCAGAAGAATCGGAACGGGCGAGTATGAGAATATAGGCGGTTCTGATTTTTGTTGAAATTTGTAAGACAGTAATACAACCGTAGTTGTTTATTTCATTAGGGTCGATTCAATAAGCATTCCGCACCAGAGAGAGTTTTCGAATCTGTTCACGAGTTTTTCGTAGTCGGTGGCAAAGCCAAGCATGTGCTTATGGAGTTTTGTAAAGGAAAACGACCCTTTATTGACGGATTTGGTAATGATGTATCCATGTCGCGGTATGTCCGTCTTGGCCTCATTTGTCGAACTGTTTGAACCAGAACAGGTTGAGTTCATTGGATTTGGAGAAGTCATTGAGGCAGGTTAGCATTCCAACCGTGGTGTATGCAACATCAGGGTCGTTGAGATGCTCGATCTGCTGACCAGAGGGTCTGAAGATGATGCGACAAAAGTAAGAAAGTGACACCTTTGTGACCGAACGTCACCAGATCTGCATCACCACAGGCGCTGCCATCATTAGTCTGTGAAGCCGCCCATCGACCACGGGTTAGCTCTCAGCGTGATGAGGAGCTCCATCTTGGATCTCAGTGTTGATGCTAATTTCGGACCCTACGTTGTTGGGGTTGGCGCTGGCTTGGGATTCTTATTCGTTAATCTTATACCATGCCTCGTAGTATTTTTAGCACAGGAGCCGGAGGGCTCCTGCGTCAAAAAGTTTAGGATCTAACAAAAAATGAGGAGCCAATTAATAAAAAAAAATACCCAAGTTGCATATGGGACCGACCATTTAACTTGAAGGGGGGGGGCTATGGTTTTTTTCTAAAAAAATATTTTGGATCTGATTTTATGTGAAAAAAATATTTTGGCTGCCAAAATGATGAAAAAAAAATTTCTGAATGAGGCTTTTTGCCCAAAAAAATAATGTTAATTTTGAAAAAAAATATTTTGTTGATACGCGTGCAAAAAATAAATAATTTGTTTCGCGCGAAGCGCGAAAAAAATTTTCTGTCCAGAAAAAAAACCATAACCCCCCCCCTTCAGGTTAAATGGTCGGTCCCTAAAAACAGTAAATTTCGTTATGCTGTACACGTGTTTCAAGGAGTAACCTCTCACCAGCAGCATTAAAATCAAACAATTTGGAAAGCCATAATCGAAAAGTAGTAAAAAAGAAGTACTCATTACCTA
>MJUU01042377.1:31561-44051 GCA_002080025.1 Modiolus philippinarum
TCTTCGAATCTCAATTCTTTCACAGCTAGGTGAGCTTCATAATCGCTTAATTGAGGTGGTCGTGGTCGCGAAGCTTGTCTCCACCAAATTCACCCCAACTAATGTGACAGTGGATGCTTGCTTTAAAGCTGTCCTTCTCTTCGTAGTCATCACAGTGAGTATGTTTTCGATGGGGGTGGTAAAGGGGGGTCCTCAACACGAAAGAACGTGCTTAAAAATTGCTGAAAACAAATCACGAGTGATAAAAATGGCCAATCACGAAACACGGAAAATTAATGCTCGTAGTTCACCGAAAACTTGATCCTATCTAAAGTTTTTTTTTACCTGAAAGCTCTTAAAATCAAAGAAAATCTATGAAATTTTGCTCTGTGATACTTTCCGGTACCGTTACAATTCTAATTGGAACAAGTCCCGATTTTTTACAGGAAAATGAACACAAACGAAGTATAAAATATCCAAAACGAATCACGAACTCAAAATATGGACAAAAACGAGGCACGTGGAATAATACCGACACGGAAACACGAGGAATAAAAACACAAAACACGAAAACACGAATTTATAAAACGGCAAAAACGTTGCACGAAAATAACCCTTTACCACCCTCTTCGATGACCATCACTTTTTACGTCATTTGCACAAACCGCTTCGACACATCATCTTCACAGTAGACAACCGAGTCCTGTAGTCACCGTTGGTGTGTTTCATGCGAGAGCAGAATCCTCATCAGGACTGGTCTCGCCTTTATCCCTTCATATAGGCTTGTAGTAAATCCGGTTGGTAGGTTTCTCATTAAAGATCTTATGGTGGCTTTGAGTTATTATTACTCCCCTTTGGGTCGTTGTCTCTTTGACACATTCCCCGTTTCCCTTCCTTTTCCTACTTCTATTTTCTCCGTGATGCTTTCTAAATTTGTGTTAATAGAAATTATGAAAGGGACCCATGTCAGTCTTTTTTTTGTAGTTATAAACTTTACATCATATGGTATCTATATTTTGACAGTGCTCCATATGCTCATCCAGGATGCCCTGTCTGCAAAAGTGACAGACACCTGTGGCAAAAGTATATTGACACTTTGTGCCCTGTTACTTGGGACAAAAGGCTCTTAAACAAGCAGTTATGTTGCTTGACGTAGCTGGTCAGGAAAAGGGGATCTATATGTTTCGAGCCCGTGTTCTTGAAAATCCTGATTGGTTAACCTGGATATCATCTTTCCATCTTCATCCTTTCCAACGCCGTCGAAGTAAAATACGATGATATTGATTTACGAATTCTGTCTCTCGAATTTGTCGATCGCTTTGAAAGAAAGTGGGAAATCAATGCCGTCAGAGTTGAGTCCCCGCATATGATTGTACTGTGCCAAACGGTTTGCTGATTTCAAATCTACCTCAGTATTGTGAAGTTCTGATAACACTGCCCATTTGAAACGGCGGTTTTCTCCTTCCTTACATGAATTCGGCGTCTGTGGGCTGTATTGTTGGAAATGTTCTTGAACGAAATGATTTTGTTCAGATGGATTTTTAGTTATCCGATTGAACAGAATTTCCAACCATAAACTTCATGAATATATTTATTCTTTGAGCTTTTCCATCATGAAAGTGGTCTCAGTTTTGAGGGCTGCTACTTTTGTTAGGGAAACAGGAGCTTATTGAAGTCGAGAGTGACGTATGTATTCTCTCTAGATTCCGGGTTTGGTTTCTCTAATTGCAGCATTAGATGCACCTTCAGTTTCCTCTTTTCAGGGATTTGTTCAACCTTTGTTAATTTCATCCCTCAAGAAATTCTATGGCCGTCACCATAACATCATTAAAAGATATGACGTGTCAGTACCTCAAATGAAAGTGGACATTTTCAGCTAGATTCACGTCTTCCCGGATTTGACTCCCGACTTTGACATTTTCCTGGATCGATTCACTCACAGTGTGACGGGTGCTGTTAACAGAGCAGGACATGCTTACCCGTCCGGAGCACCTGATGTCACTCTCAGTTTCACTGGAGTTCACACTGTGAGTGCCTTTGTTTTGAATGTTGTGATTTCTATTTCTGTGCTTTGTGTCTGTCTAACGTCATTGTTTTGTGTCTGGCGCTATTGTTTTCTGTGTTCTCGTTTTGGCCATGTCTTTGGACTTCGATTTTTGTGGATTTCCCTCCTTTGTTCCTTCGGTATTCTACTGCCGTTGTTTCAACGAGTGGATCTGAAATTGTGTCGGTGATGTTGTTTTGACTCACATTGAAAAACGTCTTAATGTCATGCTGCTTCAAACTGATTCATCATTAAGTATTGCACGCCTATTGATAATCTTGCTTTATTAAATCTCTTTCCATCAATCATCCAGCAGATCATCTCTTCGTAACCTTGAGTACTTGACAACTACTTGGTATTGCAACAGCTCTTTGCGAGTACTTTAAGGTCATTTTTGGTGGACCTCCTTGTGGGTGAATTTCCGGTTTTTAGCTCAGCTGGCCAAAGGCCATGTGAGCTTTTGCCACCACTCGGCGTCCGTCGTCCATGTGTCCGTCCGTCCCTTAACTTTTATTCAAAGATTTTCTCCTCTGAAACTACTGGGCCAATACCAACCAAACTTGGCCTGAATCATCACCAGGGTATGCTCTTTCAAGTTTGTGATTTTTATGTCCGTAGACTGAACAACATGGCCGCTGTTACTAAAAATAGAACATAGGGGGTAAATTGAAGTTTTTTGCAAATTACTCAAAAACCATTACAGATATCAAAATTCTGACAGAGATAAAATGATCAGCATGATGAGATCTTCCTGCCCTGCAATTTTGGAGAATATCCGTTTACCCGTCTTGGAGTTATTGCCCCTTTTCCGTAAAATTTTCAGTTTTTCGTTACTCCTGGTTTTATATAATGAAATTGATAGAAGATAGAAGTAAAGTTTGTATAACAAAAATGGCCAGCATAGTAAGATCTGCATGTCCTGAAATTTTGAAGGAAATCTGACAACCCACATAGGAGTTATTGCCGCTTTTTTTTTTTTGAATTTTCACAATTTTTTAACGTTTTTACTTTTATTTCAAAAACTGTTTAAGATAAAGGTTAAATGTGAATTGCAAAAGTGTTGAGGTTTTCCAGAACTACAATTTCTACATATGTCCAGCAGGTTCGCATCTCATCCAAGATGGCCTCCAGCGACCCTTTGGGAAATGCATTCAAAGATTTTCTACTCTGAAACCACTGATCCAATGGGGACCAAATTTTGTCACAATAGTCCTTGGGTGGTCCCCTTTAAAGTTTGAGATTTTTGCGTTTGTACCTCACCCAAGATGGCTGCCAGCGTGGAGCACAGTTTAACATAGGGACCTATGGGAAATGCATTCAAATGTCTTCTCCTCTGAACCCACTGAGCCAGTTGGAACCAAACTTGGTTACAATAGTCTTAAGATGTTTTCCTTCAAAATTTGTGATTTTTATGTTCATACCTCATTCAAGACGGCCGCCAACAGGGAACATAGTTTAACATAGGGACCCTATGGGAAATGCATCCAAAGTTAAGATCTTCTCCTCTGAAACTACCAAGCCAAATTGAACCAAACTTGGTCACAATAGTCCTTGGGTGGTCCCCTTTAAAGTTTGTGATTTTAACGTTCTTACCTCATCCAAGATGGCCGCCAGCGTGGATNGACTTGTCGGCCGATGATCTAGACAAATGCCGAGACTTCTTTTTGTCGAGAAAATTTAAAGAAAGTGTTCATCCAACTGATACCCTCGCTCCACCTTCATTCGATGTACAACCAAGCTTAGAATGGGCCCCTGAAGGTATGTTCAACATGAACTCCAAATTTGATTTGTCTGTCAGTTATATTAGAATACCCATACATTACTTATACAAGAAAAAAGGTTAATCTTATGCATTTAAAGGAGAAGAAGGTATATTTCGACTTTTTACAAATATAGAAACACTTCTAAATGTTTTTTTTCTCGAAATGCTTATGTACACACTATAAGAGTAAAATCAATACGAATATTGCAACAAAACTCACAATGTTCGGAGATTTATTACACAATTTACTGTAGAATTGATTTTTCTACATACATAAAAGTCATTTATCATGCTTATTTTCTATATACATAAAAGTCATTTATCATGCTTATCTTTGCATGTATGATTCTGATGCATGGACATTTTTTTATAATGTGTCAACATAAAAACACAATTTGCTATATAAACTTATTCAGTTCTTAATCTTCTTTTAATTGTTACCCATTTATAAGGTAGATATGTTAATTTTATTTTATTTTATCAATTATAGTGATAAAAGGCAGTAAATTTTGACGAACAAATGTGCAAATATATATATGAATGTCGTTTTCAGAAGAATCGGAACGGGAGAGTATGAGAATATAGGCGGTTCTGATTTTTGTTGAAATTTGTAAGACAGTACTACAACCGTTTATTTCATTAGGGTCGATTCAATAAGCATTTCGCACCAGAGAGAATTTTTGAATCTGTTCACGGGTTTTTCGTAGTCGGTGGCAAAGCCAAGCATGTGCTTATGGAGTTTTGTAAAGGAAAACGACCCTTTATTGACGGATTTGGTAACGATGTATCCATGTCGCGGTATGTCTTGGCCTCATTTGTCGAACTGTTTGAACCAGAACAGGTTGAGTTCATTGGATTTGGAGAAGTCATTGAGGCAGGTTAGCATTCCCACCGTGGTGTATACATCACCGGGGTCGTTGAGATGCTCGATCTGCTGACCAGAGGGTCTGAAGATGATGCTCAAAGTACGAAAGTGACACCTTTGTGACCGAACGTCACCAGATCTGCACCACCACAGGCGCTGCCATCATTAGTCTGTGAAGCCGCCCATCGACCACGGGTTAGCTCTCAGCGTGATGAGGAGCTCCATCTTGGATCTCAGTGTTGATGCCAATTTCGGAACCTACGTTGTTGGGGTTGGCACTGTCTTGGGATTCTTATTCGTTAATCTTATACCATGCCTCGTAGTAATTTTAGCACAGGAGGCGGAGGGCTCCTGCGTCACAAAATTTAGGATCTAACAAAAAATGAGGAGCCAATTAATAAAAAAAATACAATAAATACCCAAATTGCATAAAAACAGTAAATTTCGTTGTGCTGTACACGTGTTTCAAGGAGTAACATCTCATCAGCAGCATTGAAATCGAACAATTTGGAAAGCCATAATCGAAAAGTAGTAAAAAAGAAGTACTCATTACCTATATATCGAAATAGGAGGCCAAATTCAGTGCCATGGGCATCCACCGAGTACCATACACGGAATCAGTATTTTTAAGGGATCAGAATTTTGATGAAAACATTAAATTTCTGTAAAACCACAGGTAATTTTTCATGTCAGACAATTTGGTTTGTGAATACCCTCGGGAACCTCTGGTTCACCAGCAGCGGCATCGGCCCAATGGTTTCAAAATACAATAAATACCCACGTTGCATAAAAACAGTAAATTTCGTTATCAGGCATGAATGAAGATATGACAGTGAATTAGTGGAAACAAATCAAAGTTTTAAACATTATATTGCAAGTTAAGTGAGAGCTGGAAAATCTGTGCATTCTGATACCAATTTGTCTACTCAACAAGTTAGGAGCCTATAAGACATTTCTGGATGCCATTGGCAGGTACAGACGCAAATACGTTGTCGAAGTGTAAGAGGTAACAACTTGGCGGCAGTGTTCAGCAAACCTTGACCGCCGATCTCATACTTCTGTCAGTAACCTTGATTGATCACGAGTGGCACTGTTTATTTATATCAGTTTAAGATATAGCGACATGTACTCCTTTCATACGTTTCAAGGCATCAAGGATAGCCATTATCTCGATGTACGTTTCGGCTCGATATGCCGCTCAGATCCAGACCACAAAACAAAGAATTAAGGTGTTTTGGTCAAAACAACTGCAAAACTTGTCTTGCTGGTATATCTGATTGTGGTCATTCATCTCTAGATATTCAAGTATGAATCTGACGGCTGCCCGTTGTCTTGATCCAATTTGTCCATTTATTAAGTTGGGATACTACGTCCTCGAAGAACCAGCTGACTGCCAGCAGTTTCATCAAGTGAAAGCAAAAGTGTAAACACTACGTCTCCAAGCTGAAGTAATTTGTTGTTGTATCAAATCTCAGACTGCTACAGTTTATCATCTTCTCGGTTTACGACAGACCTTGAATCCGGTTTGATTGTGCCAGCCGACCAAAAGCGCTCAGGGATCGTTACCTTGGTTATGGTTCAGGATTCCCAATTCGATAGGTGTGAGGTAGCTAGAAGGGCATCTCGCACGTGTACTGCTCTGAATAGAGGAAATTTAAGGGCTCAGGTATCTTCCAACTCTACATAATTCGAGGATAGCTTGTGGGTGATGATCAGTTGGTGCACGCGTTTGCTTCTCACTTTTTAGATACTGTAGTGGACGTGCGAACGAGTGCTGTCACCCTCTGGAGAATGTGGCCTTTGTCATCCTGAGCCGATAGTGCCACTTTTTTATCCCCTTGGTATAGATTTGGTGGAGATTAATGTGAATAATTCATCGGCCATTGGATCTCTAGATGGCTGTTTAGGCATCGCTTGTAGTTGTCGAAGGCGATGCTGCGCTTGATGAAGATGTTCGTGTTCTCATAACCTTCTCAGAAGCATCATCGTAATCTACCTTGAAGGGGTATATCTTCGTCCTAAGTCCCAAACTCTCCGTCATGACCATGATAACGAATTCATCATTAAAATTCCATTGATCATGTTCATGCTGGTGATTATTCAAGGGGATGCTCAGATGGTTAGTTGGAGATGTCGAACTTGTGACTCTATCTCCTTGTAAAACTCCTCGGTCTGGATCTCGTAGACTAGGCTATCGGTGGCGATCGAGAACAGGCTGGCGTTGTTGCCGCACATCTTCCGCACGAATCAGTAGTGGAAGTCGTACATCAAATGCAAGCTGCGAGGAAGGGCGTCTTATCTAAATTGAGCTTGATTTCTTCATATGGACTGCTGCATTTTCGGTGAAGGGATTCGAAGATTAAAATTGGACTTGGTCATGAGCTTCAAGGCCTGCTATTCACTGGTGACCAATCGGACGTCTACCGAAAAGATGTTTTCCATGGTTTTCCGGAACACCAAGCTGACCATAAGCTTGAATATTTGTATTGTATGAACCTGATGACGTAACGGACTGTTGAGCTTCACGCCTTTCTGCAAGGACAGCTTTAGATTTCTATAGTTTAAAGTATTCTTTTCACGTTTTTTGCGATGGGATACCAGTTTGCGCATCTGATTGGTCTCAACATTCTTAAGGGTAGTCGATAGTGCTGTGACGTCAAAAAGCTCCTTTGGGTACTCCAGGTCACATTTTGCCATGTCATCATACTCATGATCGTTGTTGTATTGAAAGATGCTCTCAATCTCGGTTCCACCCACTCGAAGTCTCCCCTGACAAAGGCTGTGCCACTGTCCATCGATAGAGATTGTTGCAATCGATTCAAAGTACTTTGTTGAGTTCTGTCGTAGGTACTCATGTAAGGGTTACTAGCCTTGCAATAAAAATAGGAGATCATTGTCACACATCCTTTTTGTTCCATCCTCGAGCATCAGTATATCTGAATCGGACAACATCTCCAATCTGAGCCAAGTGTTTGTTTTATTGCGGCGTCATAGATCAGTCCGTTGGATATAAAGTATTGTGAAGGATCAGGCCTATAGTTTTCCATACTCATCCACCTGTAGTTTCCGAAGACATTCCCCATTATGGTCACATCAGTTTTCACGTAGAAAATGTTGTAGTCACGCATGGTCTTGCATTCGAAGGTCTTCCGGGCTTTGGGCGTGCATATAGTCCTCGTCACTAATATGTTCACCGATGAAAGCACTGTAGAAGGCTCATTATGTGAAGCTGAGTCTCCTCTAGCTAGGGAGTCCATCCACGCAATTGATGGGAAATCATAAGCTTATAGTGGTCCCCTTATCTTGCCTTCCCGGTCTTGATTTTCGCATGCGTAATAATAAGTCAGGGTTTCCACCTTGTTGGGCATGAAACATATCGAATCGATGGACCTCATTTGTAGATTCTCGTCGACATTCTTAGAGAAGCTGATTGTCCGAGTTCGGTATGCCTATGACCCTCCCTTCTTCGAATCTCAATTCTTTGACAGCTAGGTGAGCTTCATAATCGCTTAATTGAGGTGGTCGTGGTCGCGAAGCTTGTCTCCACCAAATTCACCCCAACTAATGTGATAGTGGATGCTTGCTTACGTCATTTGCACAAACCGCTTCGACACATCATCTTCACAGTAGACAACCGAGTCCTGTAGTCACCGTTGGTGCGTTTCATGCGAGAGAAGAATCCTCATCATGACTGGTCTCGTTGTTATCCCTTCATATAGGCTTGTAGTAAATCCGGTTGGTAGGTTTCTCATTGAAGATCTTATGGTGGCTTTGAGTTGTTATTACTCCCCTTTGGGTCGTTGTCTCTTTGACACATTCCCCGTTTCCCTTCTTTTTCCTACTTCTATTTTCTCCGTGATACATTCTAGATTTGTGTTACTAGTAATTATGAAAGGGACCCACGTCAGTCTTTTTTTGTAGTTATAAACTTTACATCACATGGTATCTATATTTTGACAGTGCTCCATATGCTCATCCAGGATTCCCTGTCTGCAAATGTGAAAGACACCTGTGGCAAAAGTATATTGACACTTTGTGCCCTGTTACTTGGGACAAAAGGCTCTTAAACAAGCAGTTATGTTGCTTGACGTCGCTGGTCAGGAAAAGGGGATCTACATGTTTCGAGCCCGTGTTCTTGAAAATCCTGATTGGTTAATCTGGATATCATCTTCCCATCTTCATCCTTTCCAACGCCGTCGAAGTAAAATACGATGATATTGATTTACGAATTCTGTCTCTCGAATTTGTCGATCACTTTGAAAGAAAGTGGGAAATCAATGCCGTCAGAGTTGAGTCCCCGCCCATGATTGTACTGTGCCAAACGGTTTGCTGATTTCAAATCTACCTCAGTATTGTGAAGTTCTGGTAACACTGCCCATTTGAAACGGCGGTTTTCTCCTTCCTTACATAAATTCGGCGTCTGTGGGTTGTATTGTTGGAAATGTTCTTGAACGAAATGATTTTGTTCAGGTGGATTTTTAGTTATCCGATTGACCAGAATGTCCACCCATAAACTTCATGAATATATAAAAAGTGATCTTGTTTCCGAGTTTCCGTACTCTATTAACAAATATAATTATAGCCAATTTTATCTTTTTCAGGTGAGAGCAAAACACAAAATTTGTTCAATGAGAAGTGGAGAAACAAAATAATGGAAGACGTCCAGAGAATACAAGAACGTAACGCTGAATTTGACGAAACGATGGATGAATACATACGCACTTTAAATATTATAATGCCTCAAGACAAGTTTCAACTGACATCCCTCTCAGATTTACTAAAGCTTCATTCTTATTTAAACAAAACATATGGCGTGTCATCTGGTGTTCGTGTCGATTTATTCCGGGAGTATCTACTTATTGTTAATAGCATACGGTTAATTGTCCAAGAAATCCAAACAAAATTGACGAAAACAGTAGAAAGTGATATTGATATAAGTGATAAAGACAATCTTAGTGTTGTTAAATGTTTGGTAGATGATTTAGAACTCATGTTAGAACCAGCAACTCATTTTGAAGACGACTTAAGTGCATTAAATAGAAAAATAAGTCCATCAGAAAAGCCATTTTCGGGGCTGATCTGTTTTATTCCATTACTTCTTGCAAAGTTATCAACAGTGCTTTTTACGTTAACTCCACATGAAGCGGGGTGTTTATCTGAATAAAATGTTATTAAATACAACATTGTCTATCTACGGTAGTGATGACAAATTGCTTTCGTAGTTGGAAGCGGTATCCAGTGTTGAAAATCCCGTCTTGTCTTGGAGTAAAACTAAAATAAGGAGTTCCATAGATTGAGAATATCTTCTTCCATCCAAAACTTTGTTTCCTTTTTCCTTTTTGTCATTTTGTTTTTTTTACCTGGTCTATTCCTTAGTTAATAGTTTAACTACTGACAGATAATTTCCTCAATAATTTTGTTTAGAGCAGGAACGCACTAAAACAGTAGCACTTCAAAGTCTTTTAATAATAGCAATACAAACAAAAAGAGAAAAAAAAACAAAACAACAAAATCACAAAAATCAAACGTTGATACTTGACATACTTAGTAACTAAAGCGCGCATGCAGTGTAATCTGTTACGGGAATAGATGGTATCCAGGTTCTGTACTCCCTAATTTGTCTAATTTGTCATTTTGTAAGGGTTATCTTTCTTGGATGTGGACAAACAAAATATTCTCCGGAGCTTCATAGTAAGTATTTTATTTACACAGAAAGATGAATTTCAAATTTTAGTGATTTTTTTATTGATCAATGGATCTCAGAAGTCATCTGATATGAAAAATGTTCTGTTTTAACTTAAGAACCATGAAATCAGTTGCCTGTCACTGACATAAGTATTCTTTTTCCGGATGGCAAACCCGTGCAGAAATGATTAAAAAATTCAAATATTCCTCCTACTGTTGCTTAAAAAGTTGACAACTTTGATTTTCTCAGAAATAATTAAGTTTTTAAGAAATTCACACCAGAACATTTCTGTTTTCCTTAGTGCTCAATACAACTGGGAATGGGGAACCAGTAAATGTCCATACCGGGATCAGTCTAAAAGTCCAAATTAGGGAGTGAAGACCATGAACCTGAATATGGTCTATTGCAGATCTATCTTTCAGCCAAATTTTAAAACGGAAATAAGCAATTTTGACGAGGCGGTAAAGATTAACAATGAAGTGATTTTTTAATAGTCGGTCGTTCCTTCCACATGGGTTGATGGCATGCTGTTGATTAATATTTCATGGATGGGTAATTAAGTTAAGTTGTTTACAATACCAATGGTGCATATGTGCCTTCAGAAGTATTTTAAATTGTCCATTGTTCTGTGATATGTAAATGAGACATTTTAACAAACAAGAGGCCCTCAAGAGCCTGTATCGCTCACCTGGATCATGGCCAATACATAACTTCAAATCAACTTATATGTTAAAGGGTCTCATTTTCAAACTATGCAAATAAACATTTATGTTATATGATCCAACTTTAATTTAACTATTTTCCCTATTGCATGCCATCTTGGATAAGGGATGGATCTGCAAAACACAATTTTAAAGAAAATCAAGTATTGTGCCAAAGTTATTATGGTTTTAAAGAAGAAGATCTTTGAATGTACTCCTATATTAAACTATGTTTCCCATTGGTAGCCAATTTGCATAAGGTGAGGACTTGAAGGACATCTGTTTTGAAGGGGACCATATAAGATACATTGTGACTAGCCAAGTTGTTTCTGATAAAAAATTCTTTGTATGCTCTTTCCATACAGTCGAGTAATAAATTAAGTTCCCCCCAGATGGCCATGTTGGATGACATTTAAGCATAAAAGTCACAATACATATATATATTATAGTCAGCACCTCATAAGCATCATTAATGCCAAGTTCTTTTCAAATCCCTTCAGTGGTTTTCAAGGTTAATTCATCAACTGTTCACTGAAGGTTTTATTTACTAATAATTTTAACATTAAGCAGTCTATGAAGCTGATAAACTACTTCAATATTCATGTCAGCATTAGACACTAAAGTCTCTGTAATATACACAATATGTTTATATAGGAAAATCATTATGACATGAAATAAGATTAAGATTACGAAAGTATTTTTGCAAAAAATTGCAGAAATTTGCACAAAAACACTGTTTTTTCTCTTGATTATAGAAGAAATAATTTTTAAAATGAAGTGATAGTAGGGAATTTCTCTTAAAAGAGAAAAGTTAACCAAAGAAGATTTGAACACAGAATTTAAAGGGAAATAACCCATAACCATATGGCATAGGGAAAATAAAGGGCTACGCCGAGCGCAGCATGATACGACCGCAGCATGTCGTCCACTGAAATTTGAAAAAGTGTAATTTAAAGTGAGTATGGACATAGGAAAGAGCTTGACACAATAATTAGATGGACGCAATAAGGAGATTGACCGAGTAATTAGCTGGACACAAACTAGGGAAAATAAAAATTAGCCCTTATGACTCCTTATGATTCCTCTTTGACCCTCTATAGCTCAGAAACGGCAAGAGCTAAGCCCAATCCAATGACATGATGCTGAAAGCTTATATCAAGAGGAATCAAAAGAAAAAAATCCCATCGAAATGCGATGAAAAATAAAATTTTAAGGTAATCTGTAAATTTACGATTTTAGCCCCCTTCGGCCCCTCATAGCTCGGGAACTGCAAGAGCTACGTCAAATCCGTTGAAATACAACTGAAAGCTTACATCAAGTAGAATCCAAAGAAAAAAATCCCATCGAAATCCGACGAAAAATAAATTTTTTAGGTTATCTGTAAATTTACGATTTTGGCCCCCTTCGGCCCCTCATAGCTCGGAAACGGTAAGAGCTATGCCAAATCCGCTGA
>MJUU01042377.1:50875-64738 GCA_002080025.1 Modiolus philippinarum
TAATATAATCACAAAGCAGTCACCTCATTGTAATTTAAGTCTGTATTTGTTTAGCTTGACCAAAACCTATTCCTAAATCGAGAGTGATAAAAACATTTTCAAAAAAGAATTTGCTATTATATATATCAATACAGATGTTAATCTATGATAAGTTTACAATATGAATTATTTTCACTGTTATTATAATATAATTATTACATTACTCTTACCTTGGCTGTATGGTAAATGGAGGCAATAAGCCATGGCAAACCAAGACCAAGGAAGACGTTTACGGAATTACTGCCATTAATGTTGCCTACGGAACTGTCTGCACTCTTCTCATTCACAGCTGCCGATTTACTGGCAAACGTGTCAGGCATGCTGGTTCCCAATGCTACTAATGTGATAGCCGTGATAGGTTTTTCTAAACCTACTAGACATCCAAATATAGAAGCCAGATCATTGATCAACGCCGTCATAAATCCAATTACACTTAAAGAAATGATAAATGTCGGCCATCCGCCAAGATACTTGCAAGGTGGTATAAAAGCAAACAAAATCTGAAAAGATATAATCAAAGTTTCTGTAAGCCTGCAGCATGTTTCAAGTTTAGCCAGTTGAATATCATGCAATTCAAGTTAAACAGAAAAGCATCCCTGGCTCTCACACAATCTCTTATCTTTTCTTGTGGAGTGTATAGAGTCAAATATTTTTCCATGATCAAGTTTCTTTGTTTTGTTTTCTGTATTTTGTTTTCTTCTTTTTGGAAAGTTTATGGTCAAATGGAAAATCTTTCAGAAAATTAAGGCTGTAAGCATTTTGGGGCTTCTTGCAATCACAAGTCCGGTTTTATAACAAACTTGTTTCCCCTAACAAAGCCACATAGCTTACTTATTTTCATTTGAAATGATTCAAGTAACGTCATATTCGTATTAGACTTCAGCATTAAAGCAAACAATTGGTGTAAAATTGGAAATACAGAAAATAAGGCATACTACTTACTCTGTACACATACATTTAGTTCTAAAATATGATTCCACCAATTTATTTTCCTATATTTTAGCATAAACACAAATGACCAATGGGCGATAGTACAAGACCAATATGTAAACAAAATGTGTTTTTAAATTGTTTTAAAAATGTCTGCCACATTGTAGTCGAGTTTTAAAGAAAAAAAATTAACAAAATTAGTTCACATACCTTCCAGAAAAATGTTAGGAAATGCATGATATAGTCTAGAGGGGTAGCACCTTTCAGATCTCCGCCATTCACATTCATTGCTTCAACAAATTGGGCAGGGTAAGATGACTCTTCAAGCTGTAGTGAATCCATGTTGGCTTTTGTCAGGTTCATAATTCTGCTCACGAGACCATTGAATTCTGTAATAACATATAGCAAAGTAAACGGTGTTGTTTTACTCGTACACATTGGTAATTGGTAATTAGACATACTATTGCGAAATATACAGGAACATTTTCATCTATTATTGACTAATGTATCAAAATATTTCTTCATTTGAGCAGCAATATACCTACCTCTCCAGCCTATGGAGTGTACATTTCACAGTTGATTCGTTAATGTCGCACAAGTAGTTTATACAGTGATTTTTTAATAGAGCAAAAACACTGTCCCAAAAGTTGCTTAGTCAGGGATTTGTTCAGCCTTTGTTGCTTTCATCCCTTCAGAAATTTTATGACCGTCACCATTATATCATTGACGTGTCTGTGTCCCAAATGAAATCAGACATTTTCAGCTAGATTCCACGTCTTCACGGATTTGACAAAACCCTGGATTGACTCACTGATAGTGTGACGGGTGCCGCTAGCGGAGCAGGACATGCTTACCCTTCCGGAGCACCTGATGTCACTCCCGGTTTTCATGGGAGTTCACACTATGAGTGCCTTAGTTTTTAATGTCGTCTTTTTATTTCCGTGCATTGTAGCTGTCTCATGTCCTTGTTTTGTCTTTGTTTTTCTCTGTTGCCATGTCTTTGGTTTTCGATTTTTGTAGTCTTCGCTTCCCTTGTTCCTTCGGTATTCTACTGCAGTTGTTTGACATAAACTCGTCTAAAAATCCAAAATACTCCTCTATGTTTATGTTGCCAACAAGCTGGAATAGAAATCGAACTGTAGTCTAATATAGCAGGCAAATTAATTACGCCAATCCAAAAGCAACAACTTGGCTTGTGGATCTTGTAGAAACACTCAAACGTAAAATATTGTTTTTAATTTCCCCTTACATCATTATACATACCTTCATCAATAACAATTGTAACTACCGATTTAGCAATTTTTCCCAAGACAGCTCCACCACTACATTCACCAAGAGTTATCTGGAAGCTTTCATCTCTCTCCTTTTTCTACAAGTAATAAAAATTATAATGCATTTGTCAATACACTAGTAAACAATAACATTTTTGAGTTGATTGTCTACTTAGTATTTGGACATTTGCATGGATATGTTTATACTGTAGACATTGACACTTAAAGATTCGTGAAACTTTATGAAATAACCATTGAAAACAGTTCAATATAATCCCAGCCGGAAAAATAGATGAGAGCACAAAAATAATCTCCAAATATTTTTTGGGGTTAAACTGTCAAGATTCTGCAATTCACTGTTCTGAATTCAAGCTAACCCTATGATGTTGAGATTCTCCATCATTGCATTCGATTCCCAATAATTCTACCGAACAGATATAAGCAATGGAAGGGTGAAAAAGGCAAAAGGTTCAAGTATATGTTGTTGAAGCATAGATTTATATTTGAACATAGGCTTCATATGATGTAAATAATCTATAAGAATTTCGTCAATATAATAACAAATGTTTTCTATCACTTAAGAACATGACTATAGTAAAAGTGGTCAGTCTATGAATGGTACGGAGGTATGAAAACACTAGAAAAAAACATGATGATCTCTCCTTTCTTCCTTCATTTTTTATTGAATAAGGATTTTTTTACAGCTGCCTTTGTGGTGTCAATATTGAATATGTTAGATTTGAGAAAAACAGACGGAGATTGCAAAAATTACTTGAATATTGACTTGAGCACTGAAAGAAAATCAACTCTGGATTTCGGGGAAATTCTTTAAAGATTAGAAATATAAACGGGATTTTGAGATGTCCTGTATTCTATATGTAATATTATCCATATCAATATCTACCTTGCTGTCATATATCTTGATATCAATTGTTTTGGCTATTTCTCCATGGTCAAATTTGAGTTCACCCTCGTCACCTTCATAGTCTTTGCCAGAAACAGCTGTGATGTCTTTAGTACTCCATTTAACTGACACGTGTCCATCAGCGCCACCAGTTCTCTGTACTGGAACACGAACTTTTCTTCCACTTTCTTTTGCAATGATACTGGGTTTCATGAAATCTAATGTTCCTGGTTCTACAAAAGAAAAATCGATGACTTTATCAGTTGGAATTTTTACTTTCGAGATATATGAAAGAAATGCACACAATTCATTAGAAAATACCACTTCACCCATTATAAGTAAAGTGTATATTAGTTTAACTTGAACAAACCTTTTCAAATTACATATCAAAACAGATGAACATATATGAACTTTTATCACTGTTATTTACATTATTCTTACTTTTGACGTATGGTAAAGAGTGATCTTGGAAATTTAGTTCGTTTACAGTGTACTAGTATGTGATGTATAAATAAACTTGTTTGTTCGATTCTGATTCATGTACAATCTTGTGTTTTTATCTATTAAAGAAATCAATTTTTTACTCATCTCGTTAAATTTCACCATAAAAATCCCGATTTCCCTTATCAAAAACAAGCTTTTCCAGTACTGTGATGGCATTTTCATACCGAATTTCAGGTCAAATATAGGATCATCTTTATTCCAAAAGCTAAGAATGGCCAATCCCGGAGTAACGAAAATGGTACAGGCTATCTGATTTACAAGTTATAGTATCTGTTATGTTAATATAGCAGGAAATTACACAAGTCATACCACTACCTACTAAAATTACTGGAGTCCGATTATTGAACAAACAATCAAAGCTTGCTAGTTAATCTCCACCGTCTAACCTTTCTTTCAGCAGTTAATAACCTGCACAATCTTGAAAATGCGTCCGCAATATGGCATGGCTATATAAAGCTTGGGACAAAATATATTATATATTATTTACCGTTGCATAAAACTGTGACTACCAATTACTCTTTATATTAAAGCTAAAAGTTTTTTTAATGACAATCTGGTAATATGAAAGTTCTTACACTGCATCCCACTATAATGCGCAAACGACAAAGTTTCAGATCAGGAAGTGTACGAAAAATTTCACTATAATGCAAAAATTCACAAATTGGCTACATTGTATTGACAATTAACTAGAAATATTATCCTGACAATTCTGAAAATACATCCAATAATATAGCACGACATCTTTTCAATCCTGCGACAAAATTTGAGATTTTTATCATTTATCATTTTTGAGAAATCTTAGAAGATGGCTAAAAGTGTCAAAAATTGAAAATGTCAGTAAAAAGGAAATAGTGTCTTGAAAAGCGTCCCACAATATGGCATGACCATACAAAGCTTGTCACAAAATTACACAAGTTTGAATAATTTACCACATATTCGCTAGCCACGGGTAATGATCCGCTTCTCGAAAGATCAGATTGATTGATTGATTGAATATTGTTTAACGTCTACTCAGCAATATTTCAGCTATATCAAGACGAGAACAAGTTTGTTAATAAATAATCACTTTGGGGTATGGAAAGGGTCATGGGACGGGAAATTCTGACTGCCACTGGAAAAGTAGGATGAAATCGAAAAGGGCGGAGAATTTAGCCTTGTAGCCGATCACCTACGGACCACTCGAAAAAAGCTTGCTACAATGGTTCTTTAACGTGCAGGAAGCGTGACATTTCTTCCTACACGTGGACCTGAGTTTACATCCCATCCGAAAGATGGGTTGTGTATTTATTAATCCCGCACAACCACGGTATGGGTCCTATTTCTATATCCCGGGACCCTCGGGGTCAGCCCCCGTTTAGGAGGGTTCACACCCCGTAAGCCGGGGATACTAGGTCCTATTTCTATATCCCGGGGTTCCCTCAGGGTCCTCTGTTAGGAAGACTCATACTCCAAGCTCAGAGGATGCTGCGGGCCTATTCATAAGCCGGGACCGCGCACGGCGGTCGAAAGATCAGAGGAACGGATCGATTTAATAGTTCGGCAATATATCACCAAACATGCACCATCAACAAATGCAGACTTAACTCCCCCATCACCAAAGGCAGTAACTACTACAACATACCATCATCATTTATGATCTTAACTTGAGTTATGCCAAGATTTCCTACAGCTACTTCCTCATTTTCTGGTAAACACTGTATTTTCACAAAGAAGATTTCATCAGGTTCCCATTCATTGTCGTCAACAATTTCAATAAAAATGTGCCTTAATTCTTCATTGGCTTCAAACTTTACAATTTCATCACAAGGGATGTAATCTTTATCTGCCAAGGCTGTTCCATTGAATGTTTCAACTCTATATAATATAAAAATACCAAGTTTTTATCCAGAAAATGAAAGAAAACGAATATGAGACTTATTTCCTGATCAAAGAAATTAAATCTGTCAGGAATTCTCGTAGTTGACACTTGCTGCATGTATTTGAAGGACTAACACGCTTTTTTATATCAATCCCGGGATATCAATACGGGACTTTTGAAACGTGGTCACTCCGGAAAATTTTTTGTGTATTATACGAAAAAAAATCAATACATCAATGCCTTGAGATGGAACACTAATTTTGTTGTTTTGTTGTAATATTTTATTGCCAAAAAGTGACAAAAGGATTGGACAACAAGTTGTCACAACTTATTTAAAGTCCTCTCCTTACATAGATATATTGTACATATAACAGCAAGGCACATTATATAAATATTGTTACAATATATAAAGAGAAACAACAAAACACAAGCAAAAAGGGTGATACTTCTTATTTATTTACAGTACTATACCATTTAATTAAATTTAGTTTGACGAATATATGTGCGAACGTACTTGAAAATTTTGAGTTTAAATTATCATTGTAGTCGTCGTTTCCGAAAAGTAATGTTTCTATATTGAAGTCATTTGGATTTAAACTGCCAACCAATAATATTCTTTCGTTTTGGTAGAGAGGACATTCGAAAAAGTAATGGAACGCATCTTCATGTGCAGCACCACATCTACATTTTGAGTCGTTCACTACATAAATACGAGAAAGGTCAGCATTTAATGAGCTACTTTGGTGTCTTAATCTTCTATGCAAAACATTTAATTTCCTATCCCCTTCCCCATAATAATCTGGAGCTTTGAAGGATAAACTTCTAATTTTATTTTTAAAGGAGGAGATAGTAGGAGAATTCCTGATAGATAAGTCCATACCATTCCAAAGAGATACCGTTGAAGGTATAAAAGAAAGTGACGAGGTTTTCAGTCGACCTCTTGGGGTCACATAGTTATTGCTATTACGAAAATTATAATCACTTACATCAGCCATAATTACTAATTAATGAACACTGTTGGGCTAAGGGTGATTTATATTTAATCTATTTGTAGCGCTTCAGTTCGTAAAATGTCATGTAGGACAAATTATAAGTACACTTCAATTGCATATATAAATAGTTTGTTTTACGTGGTATATATATTTATTCCAATAGGTCAGGAATCCACTGCATTTTGAGGTGATCGTTTCCGCCTTCAATTACAGGAGAGTTCATATCTATTGCATAAACCATATCATGCCCGAGAACTCCGGGCGAGAACTATGCTCTCTTTATAGTTCAGTTATGGTGTACTTGTTTATGAGAAAACTTATCATATGATCCGTATGAGAAGTTTTCTCGCGATGGATATACATTTGAAATTTCGGCATTTGCTTTTTCTTTAATTCCAAATATTATTAAATTGTCAACATCTCACTATATTATAATGCCAAGTTTTTATTAGAATCGACTTGATGAGTGCCCTGTGTTTGCCTATGTGTTGTAATCATCAACCAGCTTGAGACACTAGTGCTTTTGTTGGTAACAGATGATAGTGATGGTAAGAACATTATGCAAGTTTAATTTATGTTTGTTGACAATCATGCATCCATGTCCAAATAAAGGGCTACGCCGAGCGCAGCATGATACGGCCGCAGCATGTCGACCACTGAATTCTGAAAAAGTGTAATTTAAAGCGAGTATGGATATACTAAAGAGCTTGACACAATAATTAGATGGTCGCAATAAGGAGATTGACCCAGTAATTAGCTGGACACAAACTAAGGGAAATAAAAATTAGCCCTTATGACTCCTTATGATTCCTATTTGACCCTTCATAGCTCGGAAACGGTAGCCAAATCCATTGATATACTGCTGAAAGATTATATCAAGAGGAATCCAAAGAAAAAAAATCCCATCAAAATCTGATAAAAAATAAAATTGCATATCATTTTGAAAAAAATCAGAAAACGCACCAAAGGTGCGAAAGCCGAGTTGCGAACATTTGTTATTTTCATAAGTACATCATTGGATAGGCTAATAGTTGCATATAAGCATATAAATTCTTTTATTTCAATCAGAGATTTATAATGGAACTTTTGAGGATGTTTGACTTTGTCCTAACTTGACTAAATATTTGGCAGAGGTTATCATCTAGGTGATACATACTGCTGATAACTGCATGAAGTCAAAACATTCCAAGTCCCTTTCCAAAAAAAAAAACAAAAAAAAACTTTGGGCAAGGGTTCCCCTTAAAATGAAGTTTTTTATTATTGCTGAAATTGTATAAGTATGTATCAGAATGCCTATTTTTCTAAAACTTTCCGTTTCTAGTTCGGTATATGCTCCACTATCCATTGCAACTCATTTCAGACCACCTCTCAAAAAAATTGGGGCAGGGGTTCCCCTTATTATCCAAGTTACATAAAATATTGCTGAAATCAAAACATTCCAAGCCCCCTTTCAAAAAAAATGACAGGGGTTCGCCTTATAATCTAGTTCATACATATTTCTGAAATTGGGAAGAAATATATGAAGCAGATTTTTTTTTTCAAAGATTCAGTGTTCTGGTTTGGTTTCCGTGGTAACTGAAAGCTCCACTATCCATTACAACCCATTTCAGACCACCATTCAAAAAAAAATTTGGGCAGGGGTTCCCCTTATAATCTAGTTTATACATGTTTCTAAAATTGTGAAGAAAAATATGTAGCACAATACTGTTTTTCTCAGATCCAGTATTCTTGTTTGGTTTCCATGGCAACTGAAAGCTCCACTATCCATTAAAACCCATTTCAGACCACCATTCAAAAAAAATTGGGCAGGGGTTCCCCTTATAATCTAGGTAATATGTATTGCTGAAATCAAAACATTCCGAGCCCCCCCCCCCCTTTTCATAAAAAAAATTGGCAGGGGTTCCTCTTATAATCTAATTTATAATGCTACAGAAATAATTAGCAGAACACTTATTTTTTAAAGATTCAGTGTTATAGTTTGTTTCCATGGCAACTGAAAGCTCCACTATCCAGTAAAACCCATTTCAGACCACCATTTAAAAAAAAAAAGCAGGGGTTCCCCTTATAATTCAGGTAATACGTATAGCTGAAATCAATGATTTACAAAAAAAAATCAGAATACACTTGTAAATGTATTTTTTTCATCTAAGATTTTATTTCTACTGGACATTGCAAAGGACTTTTAGTAATATTGAATACTTCTTCACATTAAATTAATTACCTCCCTTCATTTATTACCTCCCTTTTTTAATTTTGACATTTCAATATATCTTTTTTAACGTTATTGTCATCCAAAAAAGTGTGTTTGTGAATATATTTAGACATTTGAAATGAATTTACATCTTAAAGCAATATAAAAACTACTTTTGTATGAACAATAAAACTTTTTTTAGTTATTTTTGTTATCAAATAATACCAAACCTGTGATTTTAGGCTTTATTGAAATGTTTAATTTTTGTTACATTTTTTGTAGTTGTGACCTTGACCTTTGTCGCACAAACCTCAAAATCGATAGGGTTCTTCCTCTGATCATAACTCATGTCTATGCCAAGTTTCATTTGGATGTGTAATGTGGTTCTGGAGATATTGTGTGGAAACGAATAAGTCAAATTTTTGTTATATTTTTAGAAGTTGTGACCTTGACCTTTGTCCCACAAACCTCAAAATCAATAGGGATCTTCCTCTAATCATAATTCATGTCCGTGCAAAGTTTCATTTGGATATGACATGTGGTTCTCAAGATATCATGCGGAAACCAAAAGTTGACGCCCGGACGCCCGGACTCCCAGACACCATTCATCAAATTATAAGCCGAGTTCGACTTCGTCGCAACTCGGCTAAAAAAGCAATTTTGGTCCCTTCGACCCCTTATGGCTAGGAAACGGTAAGAGCTACGCCAAATCTGTTGACATACCACTGAAAGCTTATATCAAGACAAATCCAAAGAAAAAAATCCAGTCAATATCCGATGAAAAATAAAAGTTTTAGGAAATCTGCAGTTTTGGCCCCTTTGAACCCTTATAGCTCGAAAACGGTAAGAACTATGCCAAATCCTTTGACAAACTACTGAAAGTTTACATCAAGAGGAATCCAAAGAAAAAATCCCATCGAAATCCGATGAAAAATTAAAAAAATTCAGGCAATCTGCATATTTGCAGTTTTGGCCCCATTGAACCCTTATAGCTCGGAAACGGTAAGAGCTATGCCAAATCCGTTGCATACTACTGAAAGCTTACATCAAGAGGAATCCAAAGAAAAAAATCCCATCGAAATCCGACGAAAAATAAAAAAAAATGCAGTTTTGGCCCCCTTCGGCCCCTCATAGCTGGGTAAGGAAACAAGTTACCAAAAATTTAATAGTAGAGCACTTTGTTAATTTATCACAAGGAATCCTTTGAAAAAAAAACTGCATCAAAATCGGACTAAAAATAAAAAAATGAAATTTTTGAAATTCGCCCCTTTTGGGCCCCATTTATCTCGTGAACGGTACATGCCACTTGAAATCCGTTGGCATATTCCAGATTGGAAATTTTCTAAGGAGTTTACTGAAAGAAACCCCATCAAAATCCGATAAATAATAAAGATTCTACAGTCAAATATGTGAAAACAACCAATTTAACCCCTTTTGGTCCCTTTTTCTGAAACGGGCAGGGCCAGGAACATAAAATAATAGCCTAGGCTAAAGCCTGTGCCAAGAAACATCATACTTAAATTTGAAAATGATCCGTTCACTGGAAGCAAAGTTATGCTGTCCACAGACACGAAAATACCCAATGTTACCCCTTTTTGGCCCTTTTTTCTGAAACGGGTGTAACCACAAACCCGAAATTAAAACCTGGGCTAAAACTTATGCCAAGAAACCTTATACTTAAATTTGAAGATGATCCGTCCACTAGAAACAAAGTTATACTGGCCACAGACGCCGACGCCGACGGCTGCGCAAAATTTTTTACGTCGTATAAAAAGACATGGATTTACAAAGTGTTGTTAGCTATTAACCAAACAATTCCGCTCAAACCGGTGCTATGGGCTGTCTTGAACTAACTATGAAAATGAGCAAATCTCATTGTTGAAGGCCTAATGGTGACTTCAAGATGAAGATAGACAAATAAGCTGAGTAGAAATTAGAGAAGCAATCAAAGAAACAATCTATATATACATTGTCTTCCCGTTTATTGTGATAAATTCTTAAATCTCCATAGTTAAACTTCAAACTTTAAAATATGGACATTTTACAATCTCGGTTTGAGAACTGGGAACAATGCTAAAGACTATATATGCTTCCTGGTACGAAAATTTCCTGGTGTATAGTTCTCATTTTTCAACAGAAACTGATGAAGTGTAACAATTGCCTCTAAAGATTTGTTCCAGTTACGTGATGTTATCACATTAATTTTTTTTCTTTTCAGTAGTTGTTTTACTTCATAGCACATGTCACACAACCAAAATCTAGATTTCTGTGTACATTATCAGTGACAAATAGATTCCTCCGGTATAGCATTGTTTTTTTTTCTAAGCATATGAAGAGGTTAATTCTTACCTGATTGCACAAGGACAATCTATTCTCCCGTGACGGCGAATCCCGATTCTAACCTTTTTTTCACATTCCAACACAGCTGTTTCTGCTGCGGTGAACTCGACTACTGGTCTCGTTCCTTCCTCTGAATGATCTTTATGCTTTGTTACATCTAGTTCACCTCGCATTTCCTCTGGGGTCTGAATGTGGTCATATATCTAAAACAAAATTAAAATTAGTAATGGTTCATTACATGATACCCCGCCACGTTTCACAAAATTTCAAAGTTTAAAGAGCATAACTCTAGATCCCTGTGTACTTCTGAACCCAAGATTATACTTGGCCTGTGTTTTATGGCAAACAACTAACATACCAAAATAGAAGAGAGTTTGTTATTTCATTCACAAGTTATCAGTCGGGAACCCTATAATTTGCAAAATTTCTAAGTTTCAAGGGGCATAACTCCAGAACCCCTTGGACCATTGAACCAAAATCCAAACTTGGCCTGTGTTTTGTTATTAACAAGTTACATACCAAGTTTGAAGACAATGTATTATTTCATTCACAAGTTATGAGTCGGAAACCCCAAAATTCACAAAATTTTAAAGTTTAAAGGGGCATAACTGCAGAACCCCTTAGACCTTTGAACCCAAATTCGAACTTGCCCTGTGTTTTGTTATTAACAAGTTACATACCAAGTTTGACGACAATATATTATTTCATTCACATGTTATCAGTCGGAAACCCTAAAATTCGCACAATTTCAAAGTTTCAAGGGGCATAACTCCAGACCTCATTGGACCTCTGAACCCAAATTTATTCTTGGCCTGTGTTTTGTTATTAACAAGTTACATACCAAGTTTGAAGACAATATATTATTTCATTCACAAGTTATCAGTCGGAAACCCTAAAATTTGCAAAATTTCAAAGTTTTAAGGGGCATTACTCCAGAACCCCTTGGACCTCTGAACCCCAAATCGAACTTGGCCTGAGTTTTGTGGTAAACAAGTCACATACCAAGTTTGAAGACCTTATGTTATTTCGTTCACAAGTTATCAGTCGGAAACCTTCGGGGACGGACGGACACACGGACGGACGGACGGATAGACACACAGACGGACGGACACACGACCGAGGGTACCACATAATACCTCTCCACTTCGTGTGGCGGGGTATAAAAACCCTCGGTACAGCATGTAACTAATTATATTATGTAATTACTGTATAAAATGCAGAATCTCTCTTTATTTCCCAGGAATCAAGGCTAATTTAAACTGACCGGAAGACAAGTTTACTGTAAACTGATATCAATGTGTGAAACATGTATATATAGTTTCTCAACGAGAACTAAGTTGATTATGAAATTTCTCACATCGAGTTATATAAATTTAGCAAATGTTTGAAAATGAGGCTTGTCAAGTTTTAAACATTCAGTGAAAATTTCTTTAACAAGATGTGAGATATTTCATAATTAACGTGTTTAAGTTGTAGAAAATGTTTCTCTTATGACATAATGTAGGAAACAGGGGATTATGTTCCGAGTAGATTTGACGGGAATTTCACGCGAGTTGTTCTCTCACTAGAGACCAGAAATATAGTCTCTAACATTGTTTCCAGTTTATTACGTATATTTCTCACATTGAGATAGTTAAATTTTCACATTTTTAAGTTCGAGGTTTATCCGAGAACTTAAAATGTGAAAATTTAACTATCGAGATGTGAGATATTCGTAATAAACCTGAAAACAATGTTAGGCCACACCAAATTAATTAGTAGTTCTTCGAGATTTTGGCCCAAAAGAATGGAGCGAGCGAGCGAAATTTTTTTTTTAATTTTAAATTTTTCGCCTCAAGTATTCTTGAATTTAAGAGCGAGCGAAATATTTTTTTTTATATCTTGTCCGGTATTTCAATAATGTTTCAAATATAGGCATTTGAACCTGCATGACAACTTTGCTTACATTCAACCTCCAGACTTAAAAGGGCAAAATTTATGATAAAACTAATTATTATTGTGTCTAATCATTCAATACAACAAATTCCCTTGTATAACTAAGTTTTGTAATTGCTTGCCTTTAACAACAACTATTTCACATTCTGACCTTCTGTTGCATGATATCTATAGCCACAACTACATGTATATGTTGTTCAGTAGTACACTTTTCAGTGCGTATATTGATCACTAACTAGTCTACCAAAGAATTGTGTAAAGTAAGTGTTATTTCATTTTCATGTAAATGATCACTAGAACTCATTTAAGATGTACTAGAAACTTAAATGCAAAAGATTAAAAAATGATAATCACATATGTTCAGCTAGCAAAGTTGGTCAATATCTGGCAGTGTTTAACTTAAAACTGGTGCTAGAACCTTCAAAGTTTCCCTTGATAATTCTTATGACGTCTTAGAAATATTCCACCATTTATGATCAAGTAACCTCCATACAAAGAACAACAATGATTACGATGCATGCAAGAATGTTTTGTCTTGTGTAGATTTACTACATATCTTAATATAGAAAGTAAAATTATTCAGGTATATTGAAAAAGTTTTTTTGTCAGTAGTATTTAAACTGACATGACTGATGTCATCATATGTATGCAATTTTCACAAGTGGCAATTTTAACATCAGATTCATTGCTTGGTCTCTGTGTATACGACTCATGCCAAATTCACATTCATACTGTTCCACTTATTGAACAGACAAGAAGAGTTAACCTGTTAAGTGCATCTTACTTGGCTTTCCAACATTTGGCTGTTTGTTTGTCATTGTTTCAAAATAAAGTTAACACTGAAGTCTGTACACTAGTCCTAAAACAACTTTCGTCTGTTGTGCATATCAATGTCCAAA
>MJUU01042377.1:64912-106650 GCA_002080025.1 Modiolus philippinarum
TCGACGCCTCACGAATACTCATAAAAGGAAGTTGACTGTTTTACTCAGTTCCCACATCATTTTCTTGCGGCCATGCCATCTGAATCAAAATAACGCTTGACTACAATGCATTTTCCCTTTTATCAAGCGCATAAACGACACAGATTCGATTTTTATAGTTTTTGAATCAAATTCGTTTAAACTTTTGGTTGATTTCAACGTGCGGGATTTTTATTTTTATTTTTTTTTATTTTGATTTTGGAAATTTAGGAGCGGGAAAATGATTTTTAATTTAAAATTTTGATTTTGCTAATTAAGGAGCGGGATTTCCAAAGAACTACTAATTAATTTGGTGTGGCCTTAGAGATTGTTTCTCTAATTTCTACTCAATTTATTTGAAGTAAAGCGATCTCCGTAGTCTCCAGTCTCAAGTATGCAGCCATTTTGTTAACTCGAATAATTCAATCCCTCTCTGTATCCGATTCTCTCTTTCTACGAATGGAGTGATCGGAGTGAGTGGAATATAACGACTGGATTATTCGGGTAACCATTTTGTTGCTATCATCGTTGCTATGTGTATCATTGCGCCATTCATTGAAAGGGGTGTTGAATATGATAGTTGTGATAAAAATGAATTTTTAAACATGTGAAAATTTATTCAACAAGATTTGAGAAATTTTATAATTAACGTGTTTAAGTTGTAGAAAATGTTTGTCTTATGACATAATGTAAGAAACTGGGGATCATGTTCCGAATAGATTTGACGGAAAATTTTACGCGAGTTGTTCTCTCACTAGAGACCAGAAATATATTTTAGATGGCCATTTATGACTTGTGAACAATGGTGAAGGTTTCATGTCTTTACTAAGTTGATTATGAAATTTCTCACATCGAGTTATATAAATTTAGCAAATGTTTGAAAATGAGGCTTGTCAAGTTTTAAACATTCAGTGAAAATTTCTTTAACAAGATGTGAGGAATTTCAAATTTAACGTGTTTAAGTTGTAGAAAATGTATAAAGTAAAACACCGAGAATTTTGTTCCGAATCGAATTGGCGGGAAATTTCACGCGAGTTGTTCCCTCACTAGAGACGAGAAATATTTTTATCACACCGGTCTGTTGGTTAAATTTGCTAGAATTAGAGAATTATTTTGATCATATCGTCAGGCGTTGATTAAATTTACTACAAATTAGAGAAATTTTTGTTTAATAGTTAGTTCACTTTATGTCTATCGGAGTCTAGGAGGATGCTTATTTCGCTGAACTTGATTACTCTTTTATTTAGGGGCCAACTCCGACCTACCGTTGGATGTGGGGTTTCCTCACCGTTCATTGAAGATCTTATGGTGGCTTTGAGTTGTTATTGCTCTCCTTAGGGTCGTTGTCTCTTTGACACATTCCCGTTTCCCTTCTTTTTCTTATTAATAGTGTTGAAAATGCTATGTTTTTGTTTGTTCGTGGCAATAAAGAATAGGAATAATGACTGAATAGAAGGGATATAAGATTTTGTTTCTTTCAAAGAAATTCCACATGACATACAGTATGTCGGAAAACTTACCTGTTGAAATGTTCCGAGTACCCGGGGTATCAATCTCTTCCTACCACCAAATCCCCTAGTGGCGTTGATTCGGTACCATAAACGGTCATGACTCTGACTCTCCATCATCCGACGGGCTGCCATTTGGGCGGCCTCATCCTCTGGTAAACCTTCATCTTTCACATCATGTCCAAGTTCCTACAGGACAAACAATAATTTTTAGAATCAAACATCTCTTTTTACACTAAACTTTATTCTAACTGTTTTATAAAAAAGGTATTGCAATTTAAAAGTTTTAATGAAGGGCTACACCGAGCGCAGCATGATACGACCGCAGCATGTCGAATACTGAAATTTGAACAAGTGTAATTCAAAATGAATGAGGACACAGTAATTAGATGGACACAATAAAGAGCTTGAATCAGTTGCAATTTTGGCCCCTGTGGCCTCTTTAGCTCAGAAACGGGAAAGGCTATGCCAAATTTGTTGACTCACTACTGAAAGCTTATATCAAGAAGAATCCAAAGAAACCAAAGAAAAAAATCTGATCGAAATCCGATGATTAATAAGGATTTCAAATATTTCGAAAAATTACAATTTTGGCCCCTTTGACCTCTTGTAGCTCGAAAACGGTAAGAGCTACGCAAAATACGCTGCCATACTGACAGCTTACATCAAGAGGAATCCAAAGAAAAAATCCTATTGAAATCCGATGCAAAATAAAGATTTCACATATTTCGAAAATTTGCAATTTAGGTCCCTTTAACCCCTTTTAGCTCGAAAACGGTAAGAGCTACGCAATATCCGTTGACATACTACTGAAAGCTTATATCAAGAGGAATTCAATGAAAAAAATCCAATCAAAATCCGATGAAAAATAAAGATTTCACATATTTCGAAAATTTGCAATTTTGGCCCCCTTTGACACCTTGTAGCTCGGAAACGGTAAAAGCTACTGAAAGCTTCAAGAGGAATTCAAAGAAAAAAATCCCATCGAAATCCGATGAAAAATAAAGATTTCACATATTTCGAAAATTTGCAATTTTGGTCCCTTTGACCCCTTGTAGCTCGGAAACGGTAAGAGCTACGCAAAATCCGTTGGCATACTACTGAAAGCTTATATCAAGAGGAATTCAAAGAAAAAAATCCCATCGAAATCCGATGAAAAAAAATTTCAGGTAATCAGCAAATTTGCAATTTTGGCCCCGTTCGGCCCCTCATAGCTGGGAAAGGAAACAAGTAACCAAAAATATAAAAGTTGATTGCTATATTACTTTTTCATAAGGAATCTAATAAAAAAACTGCATCAAAATTGGCCAAAAAATGAAAAAAAATAGATTTTTGAGATTTCCCCCTTTTGGTACCCATTTATCTCTTTAATGGTACATGACATGAAATCCGTTGACCTACTTCCGATTAGAAATTTCCTTAGGATCACACTGAAAGAAACCCCATCAAAATCCGATAAATAATAAATATTCTACAGCCCAATGTATGAAAACATCCAATTTGGCCCTTTTTGGCCCTTTTTTTAAAAAAAAAACGGGCGGGGCCACAATACCCAAAACCAATCCCAACCTTCCTTTTGTGACAAGCAACATCATTTCAAAATTTCATAAGGATTGATCAACTAGAACTGAAGTTATCGCACGGAAACGAAGAGTCTACAGACGCCGACGACGCCGCCAGTATCAATACCAATATACGACCTCAAAATTTTTTTTGCGGTCGTATAAAAAGTATGGGGCCAAACGTTTCGGTCACAACGACAGTCTATAGTAAACAGCCTACTACCAATAATATAGCAATGAATTCCGCTCAAACCGGTGCTAGGGGCCGTCTTGAACTTACTTTGAGGTATGACAAAATCTCATCGTTTTAGGCCTCGTGGTGAATTAAAGATGAAGAACAACAATAAAAGCGTTGTTCGTTGCCTGGCTTTTATTTTTATACAGACCTTGATTTGTGTGCATCTAGTCCTTATCTTTTAACTGTATAATTTAACTAAGAAGGTCTGCATATTTCTTTATCACTACAGCCCTCATTCAATCTACGCTGACCTAAGAAAGTCTAAATATTTCTGCGTTGTTTTCATCACTAGAACCCTCACTTAATCTGCACTTACCCTAGAAAGTCTAAATATGTCTGCATTATTTTCTTTACTATAGAGTCCGCACTTAATCTGCACTTACCCTAGAAAGTCTCAATATTTCTGCGGTATTTTCCTCTCTAGAGTCCTCACTTAATCTTTGCTTACCTTCGAAAGTCTAAATATTTCTGCGTTATCTTCATCGCTCGAGTCCTCACTTAATCTGCGACTTTCCTCAACACTTTTTGAGTCTGAAAAGAAATAAAAAAAAGATTAAGAGACAACTTCTTATTTCTCAATATAAATAACTATATTGTATGTTTTATGTTTATACATATGCTTTCTAAAACTGTGCATTGCTGAATAAACTTATTTAAAACTGAATCAGAGAGCCGCAGTTTATAAGTACTTCAAAGAGTCACGGCTGGATTGATGTCAATAAAATATTAACATATTTAGGTAAAAGTTAAATGTTTAAATATCAAAAATACCCTGAGCCGGGACAAACATTATCCAATGTTATTGAAAATAATAAATTAGTTTACATTTTTCTCTGTAACAAACCATAATCTCATATCTGTTTAGCATAAAAATCCTTTTAGAATAAAAATACTTTCATTGTAGTAAAAAATAAGACATCTTAAGCAATAAAAAACAAAGTCTTGAATGATGTCCACCTTTTATTGCTTTGTCGGAGGCTGCAAATAATTTGCATATTCTTAAGATAAAGATAAAACTGGATTGTAAAACATGATATATATTTTAAACTTCCCTATGTGTAGGAATTTTAAAATATTATCTTGGTGTACAGAAAAAAAAGAAATTAGAAATTATCTCTTACACATAATCATCCGTTTTTTTTTCGGGTTTTAATTATTCTTACCATGTAAATTTATTCCAACTGCTGACGCGTCTCCGTCCTCCTTTTTCATGCACCAGTTTCGGTCAGCAATGTAAGCAATGAGAATCAAACCAGGAAACATCAAAAATGTAAGGGCAGCCTCTGGTATTTCAACTTTTCCGGGGGACCATACAATGAGGATAATAATTAACCATATGTATGCAAATATACAAGAGAATGTTGTCACCCCAAAGACTTTCATACTTTGAATCCGACGAACTTCTCCTTCGGGAATAGACATACAGCAGATTCCGGAAATTACGAACAAATTGAAAGCTGCCGAACCGACAATCGTCCCTGGTCCTAATTCTCCGGCTTTAAAGTCATTGAATATAATTTCAATGCATGATAGCAAAATTTCTGGTGCACTAGTTCCTAAAGCCAATAGACTGAGATTGGCGACCGTGTTATTCCACACCTTAACTCTAATGATGCGAAATCCACTTGGGTCATTGGCATCAGGTATTCTTACTTTTGCAGTTTTGCTCGTTATCTTTTCTATAGAGCACATAAATACATCCGCAATTATGGCTACGCCAAGAAAGATCCACAACATTCCTATTAAATATAAGAAACCTCTGGCGCCTGGTGACCATGTATACTCATTAATAGCCGGTAGAAGCAATCCGTCGCTACACTTGTAATCGTTTATATCAAACGGCTTTTCAGTTGTGGTAGTAGACATGTTGGCCATAGTAGTGTTAGGGTCTAGTGTCGTCATTTTGGTCTCTTAGATCTGAAAGAAGAAAATATGAAGTGTTTGTAATTACTGGAATACTAGTATTTAGTAAAAAAAGTCTCGGTATAGGCTAAAATTTATAATCTAGTTGTGAGTTTATCCACTCTAAAAGGTCATTTGAGTTATTGTCTGATTGTCTGTCTGTCTGTCTGTATGCGTTAACTTTTAAAAAATCTGCTTGATCAATTTATATCAAAGTTGGCGAAATCATCACCAGTTTCAAACTTGTGTCGATTTTGAAGAAGACGTACGAATTTCAGGCACGGTTGCTATTTTCCATGCCACACCACTCAGATGATGGAAAATGCCAAAGTATAAAATTCTGTTTGACTAATAATTTAACTACCAGTCCGTCGAAGAAACAGGCAAAATGTATATTGGTACGGTGGCACATTGAGGAAAAAACGCAATTTTTTATGTTTGATTTTAACCAAACTAACCAAGAAATCGTCACTTTGATATATAGATAAAAGTTCTGTATTATTTTGCCTTTCTGAGTTATGTATCAACGACCAAAATTTTGTTACATTGTATACAGTGAAAAGTACTTTCCCGCTATTTTTTTTCTCTATATAACCAGTCAAAAATTACCTCAAGACATAACACATGTTCGAATGAAAAACAACTTTGAGATGTGTTCTATAACAAAATGAATACATCCAATCCAAAAAATACAGAGGCGTTTGAGCTTTTGGATTTCTAATAACACAACCAACAAGCATAATTTAATTGAAACATTCCTTGGCATATATGATATATAAAAAAAACTTATGAAGCTATCTTAACATTGTCGGGAAATTCTACTTCCTCCTGCGAAAAAATCTACTCCCTCATGCCGTGGAGCTACTCCCTCGCTATAACGGTTGTTACCCCATTGTTCACGTTTCTCCCACTTTCTAATTTTCTGATTCACGTTTCTCCCACTTGTGTCAAACAATAGCTGAGCTTGGTGTTTTTATAGCAATTAAAATGGTTTATATTAGCAGAGTATAGTGAGACAATTAAAATCATTCTTATGAAATTACCGATTGTTTTTTTCTTATAAATTTCTGAATTATTATTAAAGTTTTAAAATAGTAATATAATTATGTTCTTTTTATTTATTCTTCTTCATTAATAACCATAAATTATAATATTTGATTAAAATGTTTAATTGCTGTTGGTGATAAGCCCTTTTCTGAAGCTCTTCGTCATAAAGAGAAAATAACCTGAGAAGCTTTTCAAAAAAGGTTGCCAATGGTGTGTTCCCATTTCGCCTTAGCTGTGAATTTCAGGTAAAAAAGGGTAAAAAAAGTACTAAGGCGAAATAGGAATTTACAATTTGTGAATTGTAAAAACATAATTATTAATTATGGCATGTTTTGATCACTGAATAAACATCATTAAGAATACACATGTATTTTTTCTTTAACTTTTTGTATATTTTCAAAGATTTTGTTACATTTACCTTGCATATTTCGTGCATAAAATCTAAAATATTTTATTTTGAAAGTTAATAATAATATTTATTCCCCAAACATGATAGAAACTAAAATTATACTAAATTATAGTCAACTTTAAAAAAAGTGTAGTTTTTTAATTGATTTTTGTTCTTAAACAAGAAAATCTACTGTCATTTAAAATTAATTGTAAATATCCTTAAAATTGATTATAAAGCATTTCATATTATTCCATTTCAAAAATTTTAAAATATCATTAGAATAATTAATAAGGACTATTCACGCTACTCAAAGAGATATGTCAGCGTCACAATCAGAATTTTTCACCAACTGCAGTCAGCCTCGACTTTGAATGTGCATCACAAAACGCAACAACAGAGACCCCAGCAGCAGCAATCAAGGGTTGCCTGTTCAGCTATGGAAGAAAACTGAAGAGTGTGGACTACAGAGAGACTACAAATACATACCCGATGTTAACCTACTAGTTCGTCGTGCAGCAGCTCTACCTCTATTACCACTCGACAAGGTTGAATACTATACTTGCTACACACACTCGAGAATTCACCCAACCGGAATGACTGTACCAAACTCTCCGACTACGTTACAGAGACATGTATAGAAGGACGATTCCCACAAGCAACTTGGAACCACCAACAGACTGATGGATCCAGAACCAACAACCACCTAGAAGGCTGACACAACAAACTGAAGAAGAGAGTAAAGACACCACACCCTAGTATCTACAAGATCAACGAGATATTCCAGAAGGAGCAGGCAGCGAACGAGGTCAAGATGGTGCAGTATGCAGCAGGTGGGAAAAGAAGATTACCAGAGAAGAAGTACCGTGACATAGAAGACCGTCTACATCGTTTGAAGAACGAACTAAACACAGGAGTGAAGAACTTTGTAGAGTATGGTGACACAGCATCATATATCCTGAAGCTCGACTAGTGACAAATAGAATAAATAGTGAAATGAACTTTGTGCTTATCATCGTATTGTGATATTGTTTTTATTTTAATTATTCATTATTAACTACTAGTGTGCTAATTATAGAACTATTATTATGCTAATAAATATGCTTATTAAGGAACTATTATTGTGCTAATAAATGTGCTTATTTGTGCTTCATAAATGTGCTTGTAAAAGAAATATATGTGCTCATATTAAAGAACTATTGTGCTTGCATATTTCATTGTTTTGTTTATTAAATATTTTGCATGCCTTTTTATTTGATCTTCTATTCTTTTCTTTATATGTATAATATTATGATTATGAATGAATTATAATGTATGCTTCTGTTGGAATTTTGTTATGTTACATACCATATAAAGTTATATTAATAAAACATAGAAATTGTAATTTGAGTTACTTTGTGCCCATTTGAAACTGAAGAATACACAACTTAAAAGAGAACATGCCATTACACATGAAATTTACATTTATATCAATTTTAATTAAAAAAACTTAAATCTTTAATGTTTATATTGTTGTATAAACACCAGTTTCTCTTGATTAGATGTTTACATAAGTTCCCATTTCGCCTTAGCTGACACAAATATGTACTAAGGCGAAATGGGAATATTTTTTTATATGAAATTTCACAGCTAAGGCGAAATGGGAACAAGCCGTTGCCAATCTATCGGCGAATAGATAGTAAATGGATATTTAAATTTATATGATTTTCAGTTTTTCATATCGCCTTGCCGTTAATTTTACTCCATTGAATATCGAAAACCTTTCCGAGGCATGTACTAGTATATTTTATCAATTAGAAAAACGGTCATTATGAATTTTGTTGTTTAAAGTAACATGCTTATTTATCATGAATATTATTTTTGTTATTTTTATCATAAAATATAGTTTTTATTTTTTCGCGGAGACACACCCAGATGTGAGCCTATAACTATCAGATACATGTGATCCTTTAGTCAGTGGTCACTATATTTACATGCTGATTTAAAGTCATTTAGAAAAAAACTGATAAACTATGGAAATATATTTTGTAAATATCCAAAAGATCCCATAGTTAGAGGACACTTTTATAAAATGAACAAACAGTACTCGAAATTGAGAAAATTAAAATATAAAGACTACAAAAACTCATTGATTGAACAACTTCAGTCTTTACATGATGATAATCCAAAAGCTTACTGGAATATTATCAATGAACTTAAAGAGAAAGAATATTGTGATACAAGTTCCACTGTGGCACCGTCAAGATGGGTTTCTCATTTTCAAAATCTTTTTCAACTTGATGAATCATATAAAACAAGGCTAGCCTTATTAGAAGACAAACTTGAACATCTTGAAAAAGTTCCATGCTTTAACCAGTTGGATAATAGAATTTCAGATAAAGAAATAATATCAGCTATTTCAAAATTAAAAAACAATAAATCTCCAGGACTTGATAATATATCAAATAACATGATTAAGCACAGTCAATCAGTAATGTTACCATCTTTGTCTAAGATTTTCAATTTACGTCTTTCCAATAGTATTTATCCATGTTCTTGGGCTGAAGGTTATATAGCAATTCTCCACAAATCTGGAGATATATATAATACCAATAATTATAGAGGATTGACCATTACTAATTCTATAGGTAAACTTTTCAATAGTATATTGAATAATAGACTGGATAACTTTCTAACTCAAAATAAAATAATTACTGATTGTCAAATAGGCTTCACTAGAAAAGCTAGAACATCCGATCATATGTTTATTTTAAAATGCATAATAGATAAGTATTGTAACAATAAGGATGGTAGGGTGTTTGCCTGCTTTGTTGATTTCCATAAAGAATTTGATAAAGTTATACATACAGGTATTAAAATAAAATTATTAGAATATGGAATAAGCTCACGGTTCTACAATATAATCAAGAATATGTACAAATTAAGTAAATCATGTATCTGCATACAGAATAAGTTAACTGACTTTTTCCCAACTAAACTTGGCGTGAAGCAAGGGGACAATTTATCCCCTAACTTATTTAAAGTATTTATGAATGACCTTCCACAGTATTTGGAAAATACAAGAGATCCTATACTTATAGATAATATGAAAGTTGATTGTCTGATGTATGCAGATGATATTGTTTTACTATCTAAAACTGCTGATGGGATGCAAGACAGATTGCATCAACTCCATAAATTTTGTAATGATTGGTGTCTGGATATAAATACAAAAAAGACAAAAATTTTGGTGTTCAATAAGGCAGGCAGACACATATCACAGAAATTTGTTTTTAAAAATAATGAATTAGAATGTGTATCGCATTATAAATATTTAGGAATACATTTTAGTGCTTCAGGTTCTTTCTCTTTTGCTCAAAATGAACTTTATCAAAAAGATTTAAAAGCTTATTTTAAACTAAAAAGATATTTTTTAGTACACAATCCTGATGTGAAAACTGCAATTCATGTTTTTGATCACACTATCAAACCAATTCTTTTATATGGTAGTGAGATCTGGGGTTGTTTTTATCCATTTACAGCTAGATTTAGAAATGGAACCCTGCCAGTCCACAAAATATATGCACATCTACTATCTGAAAAACTTCATGTAAAATTTTGTAAAGTATTGTTAGGTGTGCAGAAAAAAAGCACTAATTATGCAGTTGAATCAGAATTGGNTTGCTTAAAAAGTTGACAACTTTGATTTTCTCAGAAATAATTAAGTTTATAAGAAATTCACACCAGAACATTTCTGTTTTCCTTAGTGCTCAATACAACTGGGAATGGGGAACCAGCATACCGGGATCAGTCTAAAAGTCCAAATTAGGGAGTGCAGACCATGAACCTGGATATGGTCTATTGCAGATCTATCTTTCAGCCAAATTTTAAAACGGAAATAAGCAATTTTGACGAGGCGGTAAAGATTAACAATGAAGTGATTTTTTAATAGTCGGTCGTTCCTTCCACATGGGTTGATGGCATGCTGTTGATTCATATTTCATGGATGGGTAATTAAGTTAGTTGTTTACAACACCAATAGACATATGTGCCTTCAGAAGTATTTTAAATTGTCCATTGTTCTGCGATATGTAAATAGACATTTTAACAAGAAAGGGGATTGACTATCATTTCAGACTACTCCCTTCTCGTTTCATCTGGAGTGCGATCAGCTCATATACATAATTAAACCATCGAAAAGGTTTCTAACTGCACTTGAAAGAAAGCAGATTGGTCTAGGACGCTGTATGTATAGATGTCACAATAGCGTAGATATTCAAGTCCCGAAAGGGGTACTTCCAAATGTATGTAGATACAAATTTGTAGATCTAACTTTACAGGTGAATATATATATAATCTTGATTTTTATAATTTCTCCTAGGATAAGCATGCGAATCTGTTTATAAAATACATCTGAAATCAAATGATTTTTTTGGTGAGCTTTGTCTCATTATTGTTGAACTGATGAAAAGGGACTGGCAGAATAGATCTATCTACCATTAAAAAAGGGACTGGCAGAATAGATCTATCTACCATTAAAAAGGGACTGGCAGAATAGATATATCTACCATTAAAAAAGGGACTGGCAGAATAGATCTATCTACCATTAAAAATTCATATGCAGTATTGTGTGTTCCTCCAACGGTAATGCTCAAATTCCTCAGTGGAAAAAGGCTCAGTCTTTTGTTTCAGGCATTTTTTTTCATCATCTATAAAAGTATATTTATGGGCAGAATTTATAAGTAATCAGGGTAGGTCCCTGTCTGTAGAGGTTATATATTTGATATACGTAATTCAGGGTTCTTTAAAAGTTTTTGATTTTATTTGTATCAGTAAGACAGATTGTAAAATTGACTAATCATTAGAATTCTAATTGCTTACTTTATCAAAACATCTTTCTTATTACTAAGTACTATATAAGATCCAATTTAAATGTGCTATGGTTTAGCGTCAAATCCGAACCAATATACAATGTACATAGTTGTCAAACATGCAAGAGCTTCACCAGTTAAATTGGGATAAGCAACACACCAAACTTTCGGAAACTTCAAATCAGACAGAACCGAGAATTTTCATTTTTATTGCTCCACCAGGGATGGAAAAAGCAGACATTAGTGTGCACAGGCTTTTAACATAATAAAAGTATTTCCCTATCTTCAACAATATTGGACCTAAATGAACAGTTTTTGATTTAGTGATATATTATTGACCTTCCATGATATTTTACATGTAATAATGCAAGGTCATAAAAATGTTTGGTAAAATAGTTTTAAATTATATGCGTGTTTAATGTAATTTGAAAATACTTATTAAATCCTCGGCAAAACAGACCTTCATAAACTCATTTGAATTAATTGTCTTAAATAAAAGATAATTAAAAGTCACCTCGACTTTTGTTCTTTTCCTTTGAATGAATGCTTGAAACACATTTTATGTTCAATTTTTGTCATTTAATATACTTTTCAAGTTCCATTTTACTACAGCCTTGTACATTAAGTTTTTCATCCAAAACGTGGTCCAAGAAAACTTGGATCAAGAAAAATTAAATTCAAGTTTCTGTATACATTATCCAAGTTTCTGCTATTATATGCTCAAGTTTAGTCAGGAGATACAATAAACAAAATGGAAACTGAGGAAGAGATTGCAGTATGCCTTACATTGTTGTGTACAGTAATTGTACGAAGGATACTAAGGTCGGAAAGAAAGTCAGTATGGACACGAAAATGGTCAATTTCTTTATTCCTTTTCACATTCCATAAAATGTGATTTTCTTCCACTTAGTCAAGTTTTGGATGAAAAACTTGATAGTGTATTAATGATGTCCAAATTCACTTACAACCATAGAAAATTGGAACATATTAGAAAGAAAAATACAGACATGAGGTGAATTGTGGAACAGTAATTCCATGGTGCTATTAAATGTGGGACCATTTTCCCAAAGCAAACCTTTCACAGATTTGGCTTTTTTGCTGGGCTGCTTTTGTAGACAAGAAGCAACTAAATGAGCCATGGGAATTGGTACAGACATAATTTATATTTCCTGGGCGTTTCTCTTTGTCACATGCAACCAGATGGATCAATATAAATCCATCTTTATCAATTTTTATTGAATTTATAGGCTCATCAGTTTGCTTCTGGTGTAGAAAAGCAGCCCAGCAAATATAAGCAAATATGTCAACGGTTTGTGGGAAAGCACATGGACCTCAAAAACTTGACTTGAGACGATGATGTGAGGCAATAAACCACTAAAAAATAACAAATAAAAGCATTTAATATTTGAGCTAAATTGCTATTTCATATACTAGATAAAATATGTCAGGTACAATTTACCATATGTAATTTTGATTCAATAGGTATTCAATTATACTTTCACGGCAAACCTTGAAAAAACAATTATTGAGCAAACAAGACTATCTAAATTATTTGTTGATTTGTTTTAGAGACCTGTTGTCCAAACATTGCAAATAAGTGTAAATAAGGCTTTGTAAATGGTGTATTCAACTGGACTTTTTTCATATGTCTGTTATTCAGAATGTACAAGATTGTGAAAGATGAAACGATTCCTACAATGAATCACATCCTAATTGTGACGTTTTTTTAATTTTTCAGAGATCATGACTATTGAAAAATTAAATTTATCGAGTACAAGAATGAAAATGAATATCTTTTAGATGACTGGAATGAGTCATACACGTGAGAAAAACATCTGACTTTAAAATACAATTACCCTGAAAGGAATTGCTATAATCTTGTTTTCACATATATTATATTATATATATCATAAATATCTATATAAATACTCGTTTTAAAAAAAGATGCTGTATTTCTTCTGTTCTTCTGTTTATCCTTTTTCCCTTTCATGTAGTACATGGTATGAGAAGGTGTAGAATGTGTATGTAAAATATTATTTAAACAATGCAGTAGGTAAATTGTACTATGACAGCTAAGTTAATACAATACTAGTATGCCATAAACTTGTATAAAATATACAAAAATAAAAACATTAAATATATAAATGTGTATAAATAAGACAAAAAGTATGTATATCCAATATATTGGTTAAAAGCATGCCAGAATAAATAAAATATAAATGAACGTAATAACACTTCATTATTTAGTTTTACTTTTATATTTCCTCTCTTAAACAAAGAATTCAAAATATTTTACATGGCAGTTGTTTGTTTTTAAAGTAGAAAAATCACAGCAAATGTAATTAAAAAATACTCATTAAGTTTAACCATATTTTAGTGGATACTGAAAATATCTTTAATATAAATAAGAACAGTAAAGATAAAACTAATATTTGAAAAAAAAAGTTAAAATGAGACAAAGAGTACATCATTACCTATGTATAATATATCAAAGTATATCTTAGTCATTTGTAAAAAAAAATATGACAACAAAGTTTTGAAAAATATATAATAAATTTACACAGGTAAGTATTGGGAGGAAAAGGGGAAAAATACACTTTTTATTTGTAGTATACTTCTTTTATACATACTTTTAATGTACAAAATACATGTTTTGAGTTTTGATAGGCGCTGACTGCTATACAAGAAAATGCAATGACCGAGAAGCATTTTAAATCTTTATAACATTTATACATTATGCTTTGTAAATACAAAATGCAAAAATACATTTCAGACACCTAGTAAGGCAAGATGTGTGTAATATAAAGGCAAGAAAAATAAATACAAGATAAATAGTAAAATGTACTTAAATGTATATTGAAGTATTCACAATTTAGATTCCAATGAGAAGATTATGATCATAATTTGTAATTGCTGCAGAGTTTATTTTCAATTGAAAAACCATTCAAATGTATAGATCAAGGCACAATGTAAGAAGGCCTTAAAGTTAAGTGATTAAAACAATACCTCATTGTATTTTAGTCGTTTTAGTACAAATGTGATAAAATATTTTTCAAGTAAGAAACTTACTTAAAACCCTTTAATATAACCTTTAGTTTGGAAAGCAGACATTAAAACATAAAATACCCAAAGGCCTATCAAAATCAAACCAGAAATAATTTTTGGAATTTTTGGGCCTCCAAGTTCTGCATTCCCAAAAACTTTTAAAAATCTGCGAATTATGAGTAAAGAAATAGCTGTAATGGCACAAACGGTATATATAACTACCGAAAATCCTAAAGAAGCAGGATCCACTTCGAAATCTCCACCCTGAAAAGAAACAAAATACGTTCATGATTGTGTGAATTCACGCAGCTATTAGCAGATCAAGTATCTAGGATGCGTTCAGTAACCCCTAAAAAGCAACATGTACAAAAAGGGAGTTTGTTGCCTTGAGGCAGTGAGAAACTTTTCACGTCAACCTAAACATGTCAAGGGTCAAACACCATGAAAGTTAAAAAACATCTTGACAAATGCTTTTAGAGATCAAAACGAACGAAAATAAGATTTATAACTTAATTTATATGTCGTATATATTGTAAATCTTTTGTAATAAGTTTCAGTTAAATAAGAAAATGTCTCAGCAGAATTTATCAATAAATACGTAATAATGCCTTTATAAAGTGACTTGGTTTAATATGTATTTTGTTCAACTTCTTATCTTGTTTAAGGACTGTGCTTTGACACCTGCTCTTCGAATCTCTCATGGCACTTTGCCAAGCAAAAGTTTAATGTTTGGATAATATAATCACAAAGCAGTCACCTCATTGTAATTTAAGTCTGTATTTGTTTAGCTTGACCAAAACCTATTCCTAAATCGAGAGTGATAAAAACATTTTCAAAAAAGAATTTGCTATTATATATATCAATACAGATGTTAATCTATGATAAGTTTACAATATGAATTATTTTCACTGTTATTATAATATAATTATTACATTACTCTTACCTTGGCTGTATGGTAAATGGAGGCAATAAGCCATGGCAAACCAAGACCAAGGAAGACGTTTACGGAATTACTGCCATTAATGTTGCCTACGGAACTGTCTGCACTCTTCTCATTCACAGCTGCCGATTTACTGGCAAACGTGTCAGGCATGCTGGTTCCCAATGCTACTAATGTGATAGCCGTGATAGGTTTTTCTAAACCTACTAGACATCCAAATATAGAAGCCAGATCATTGATCAACGCCGTCATAAACCCAATTACACTTAAAGAAATGATAAATGTCGGCCATCCGCCAAGATACTTGCAAGGTGGTATGAAAGCAAACAAAATCTGAAAAGATATATTATCAAAGTTTCTTGTAAGCCTGCAGCATGTTTCAGGTTTAGCCAGTTGAATATCATGCAATTCAAATTAAACAGAAAGGCATTCCTTGCTCTAAGGCCATCCTTAATAAAAAGTTTGTTTGCTGTTTATCGACTATCAGTTTAGGATGTGAGTAGGTAGGTAGGTAAATTATTTTTTTTCTCAAAAGATGCCAAAAAGGGGCTAATTTTAAGGAAAATGTGCTAAAAATAGAATAAAAAAAAATTTGTCTGGGAAATGTCAATAAAATTTTTTGAGTAGGTAGGTTTTTATATGAGTAGGTAGATAAACAGCAAACAAACACTTTTATAAGGTTGGCCTCACACAATCTCTTTTCTGTCTCTTTTTTCTGTTTATTTCTTGTCGCGTGCAGAGTTGAATATTCTTTCATAATCGAGTTTCTTTGCTTTTTCTTCTTTTTGTAAAGTTTAGGGTCAAATGGTAAAATATTTCATAAAATTAAGGCTGTTAGTATTTTGGTGTTATTTGTAATTATAGTATCGCTTTTATAACAAACTTGTTTCCCCCAACAAAACCACATAGCTTAATTATCTACATTTGAAATGATTCTCGTATTTACACTGCAACACTAAAACAAACGAATTGTGTAAAAGTGGAAGTTCAGGCAATAAGACGTGCTACTTACTCTTTACACATATTTCTTATAAAACCATGATTCCACCAATTTATGTCCTATTTTTAGCATAATCACAAATGACAAATGGGTGATAATACAAGACAAACATGTAAGCAAAATGTGTTTTTAAATTGTTTTTAAAAATGTCTGCCACATGATAGTCAAATTTAAAAAAAAAATAAAAAATAAGAAAATTAGTTCACATACCTTCCAGAAAAATGTTAGGAAATGCATGATATAGTCTAGAGGGGTAGCACCTTTCAGATCTCCACCATTCACATTCATTGCTTCAACAAACTGGGCAGGGTAAGATGACTCTTCAAGCTGCAGTGAATCCATATTGGCTTTTGTCAGGTTCATAATTCTGCTTACGAGACCATTGAATTCTGTAATAACATATAGCAAAGTAAACGGTGTTGTTTTACTCGTACACATTGGTAATTATATATAGACATACTATTGCAAAACATATAAGGAAATTATCATTTATTATCGACTAATGTATCAAAATATTTCTTCAGTTGACAGATAAACTCATCTATTAGATGAGTTTATCTGTCAACTGAAGAGATAAAAAATCCAAAATACTCCGCTATGTCTCATGTTGTCAACAATCTGGAATAGAAATCGAACTGTGGTCTATTTTAGTAGGCAAATACGGGACTTCTGAGTCGTGTTCAACCCAGAATACATTTCTGATACTGTACGAAAAAATCAATTCGTCAATACATAGAGAGGAAATCACTTATTAATGAACACTGCTGAGCTAAGGTGGTTTATATTCAATCTGTTCTAGCGCTTCAAGATAATTGATTTTCGACAATTAAGACTTTTTAAAGACTTGTCCTGTAGGAACAATTATAAGTGTATACTTCAATTCATAAATGTTTCGTTTTGTTATGTTCAATTGTTCAAGAATCCAGTCACTCCGTCTCACTGGTATTTGAGCAGATCGTTTCAGCCTTCAATTACACGAAAGTTCCTATCTCGAAAGTCCCGTATTAATTACGTCAACCCCCCAAAGCAACTACTTGACTTGACCTGTGGATCAACCATAAAATATTGTTTTGAATTTCCCCTTACACCATTATACATACCTTCATCAATAACAATTGTAACTACCGATTTAGTAATTTTTCCCAAGACAGCTCCACCACTACATTCACCAAGAGTTATCTGGAAGCTTTCATCTCTCTCTTTTTTCTACAAGTTATTAAAATCATAATGCATTTGTCAATACACTAGTAAACAATAACATTTTTGTGTCGAATGTCTATTTGGACATTTGCATGGAAATGTCTATACTGAGGGTCCTCATGGGGGGTCCTAGGAATCAAATAATCATTAAATTTTTGCCTTGGTAATCAAATATTCATTAAATTTTTACCTTGCTAATCAATAAATTTTTGGCTTAGTAAAAAAAAAGAAATATATAAAAATGCAAGCTAATGATCAAATAATCATTACATAAATGCTCTCGTAATCAAATAATAATTAAAAAATACCCTGATAATCAGGTAATCAAGAAACCCATGACGGGCCTCTATACTGTAGTGTTTTGACTTAAAGATTCTTGAATATTTATGAAATAACTATTGAAGACAGTTCAATATTATCACAGCCGGAAAAATAGATGACAGAGCAAAAATAAGCTCAAAATATTTGTTAGGGTCAAAATGTCGGATTCTAGAATGCCATGTACTGAATTCGTGTTCAAGCTAACCCTTATGTTGAGATTCTCGATCACTGTATTGCATTCGATTCTAAAGAATTCTACCGATCAAATATAAGCAATGGAAGGGTGAAAAAGGCAAAAGTTTCAAGTATATTGTTGAAGCATAGATTTATATTTGAACACAGGCTTCATAAGATGTAAATAATCTATAAGAATATAACAGCAAATGTTTTCTTGCACTCAAGAACACGATTATAGTAAAGGTGGTCAGTCTATGAATGTTACGGAGGTATGAAAACACAAAAAAAACGGTGTTGCTCTCTCCTTCATTTTTTATTCAATCAGGATTTGATACAACTGCCTTTATGGTGTAAATATTTAATATGTTAGAGTCTTGTCTTATAACATTTTGGTTTTATTTTAGGTAAACAAACGGAGATTGCAAAGACTTGAGCACTGAAAGAGAAGTTCTCTGTATTTCTAGATTTAAAGAAAGCAACTCTGGGTTTCGGAGAAAATTCTTCAAAGATTGGAAATATAAACGGGATTTTGAGATTTCTGTAATCTAATCCAAATCAATATCTACCTTGCTGTCATATATCTTGATATCAATAGTTTTGGCAATTTCTCCATGGTCAAATTTGAGTTCACCCTCGTCACCTTCATAGTCTTTTCCAGAAACAGCTGTGATGTCTTTAGTACTCCATTTAACTGACACGTGTCCATCAGCGCCACCAGTTCTCTGTACTGGAACACGAACTTTTCTTCCACTTTCTTTTGCAATGATACTGGGTTTCATGAAATCTAATGTTCCTGGTTCTACAAGGGAACGATCGATGACTATATCAGTTGGAAGTTTTAAATTCGAGATATGTGATGAGGACAAAAATTCAATTCACGGAAATCGAAGAACATGAAAAAAAATGCACACCATTCATCAGAAAATACCACTTCACCCATTGTAAGTAATGTGTGTATTAGTTGGACTTGAACAAAACGATAGTGATAAAAACCTTTTCAAACTTCGTGTCAAAATAGATGTTGATCTGTGCTTAGTTTACAATATGAACATATTATCACTGTAGAATGTGAACTATTATGACTGTTATTTATATTATTCTTACTTTTGCCGTATGGTAAAAAGTGATCTCGGAAATTTAGTTCGTCTATAGTGTATAATTCAAAGGTATGTGATGTATAAATAAACTCATCTTGTTGTCTCTTCGATTCTGATTCATGTACAATCAGCTAAAAAGAAGTTTGTGTTTTTATCTATTAAAGAAATCAATTTTTTACTCATCCCGTTAAATTTCACCATAAAAATCCCGATTTTCCTTATCAAATACAAGCCTTTCCAGTGCTGTGATGGCATTTTCTCACCGAATTTCCGGTCTCAAAATAGGGTCATCTTGATTCCCGAAGCTAAAAATGGCCAATCCCGGAGTAACGAAAATGGTACAAGCCTTTTGATTTATAGGTTTTAGTATAAATAACAAAATACCGAAGTTACTGTTAAGTATCTGATTGTGTTATGTTAACATATCAGGAAATAACACAAGTCAGACCACTACCTACTAAAATTACTGGCCGGAGTCCGCTTTTTGAACTCGCCAGTTAACCTCCAACATCTAACCGTTCAGCAGGCTAATAACCTGCACAATTTTGAAAATGTGTCTGCAATATGGCATGGCTAAATAAAGTATCATTTACCATTGCAGAAAACTGTGAGTACAAATTGCTCTATATGTTAATTACTAAAAGTTTTTTAATAACAATCTGATAACATGAAAGTTCTTACAATGCATCCCACTATAATGCGCCAACGAAAAAGATTTGCACATCGTTTACCATTCCTGAGACAGCTTGTACGAAAATTTTCATTATAATGCAAAAAATCACAAACTGACTAGTGACAATTAATTAGAAATATTATCCTGACACTTCTGAAAATACATCCAATAATATAGCATGACACCTTTTCAATCCTGTGATAAAATTTAAGATTTTTATCATTTACCATTCCTGAGAAATCTTAGAAGATGGCTAAAAGTGTCAAAAATTGAAAATGTCAGTACATAGGAAGTAGTGTCTTGAAAAGCGTCCCACAATATGGCATGACCATACATATTCGCTAGCCACGGGTCATGATCCGCTTCACGAAAGATCAGAGGAACGGATCAATTTAATAGTTCGGCAATATATCACCAAACACCATCATCAAATGCAGACTTAACTCCCCATCACCAAAGGCAGTAACTACTACAACATACCATCATCATTTATGATCTTAACTTGAGTTATGCCAAGATTTCCTACAGCTACTTCCTCATTTTCTGGTAAACACTGTATTTTCACAAAGAAGATTTCATCAGGTTCCCATTCATTGTCGTCAACAATTGCAATAAAAATGTGCCTTAATTCTTCATTGGCTTCAAACTTTACAATTTCATCACAAGGGATGTAATCTTCATCTGCCAAGGCTGTTCCATTTAATGTTTCAACTCTATATAATATAAAAAATACCGAATTTTTATCCCGAAAATGAATGAGACTTATTTCCTGATCAAAGAAATTGAATCTGTCGTTGACATTTGCTGCATTAATTTGAAGGTTTTATATCAATCCCGGGATATCAACACGGGACTTTTGAAACGTGGTCACTCCGGAAAAAATTTTTGTGTTATACGAAAAAAAAAAATCAATACATGGAACAGTTCAGTTATGGTGTACTTGTTTATGAGAAAACTTATCATATGCTCCGTATGAGAAGTTTTCTCACGATGGATATACATTTAAAATTTTGGCATTTGCTTTTTTTTTAATTCCAAATATTATTAAAGTGCCAACATCACACTATATTGTAATGCCAAGTTTTCTTAGAATCGACTTGATGAGTGCCCTGTGTTTGTCTATGTGTTGTAATCATCAACCAGCTTGAGACACTAGTGCTTTTGTTGGTAACAGATGACAGTGATGGTAAGAACATTATGCAAGTTTAATTTATGTTTGTTGACAATCATGCATCCATGACCAAATAAAGGGCTACGCCGAGCGCAGCATGATACGGCCGCAGCATGTCGACCACTGAAATTTGAAAAAGTGTAATTTAAAGCGAGTATGGGCATACTAAAGAGCTTGACACAATAATTAGATGGACGCAATAAGGAGACTGACCCAGTAATTAGCTGGACACAAACTAGGGAAAATAAAAATTAGCCCTTATGACTCCTTATGATTCCTCTTTGACCCTTTATAGCTCGGAAACGGTAGCAAAATCCATTGACATACTGCTGAAAGCTTATATCAAGAAGAATCCAAAAACAAAATCCCATCAAAATCTGATCAAAAATCAAATTGCATATCATTTTGAAACAAGATGTGTTTGTGAAACACTCATATGCCCCAGATTCCGATTTTTACCCCTTTTTGACCCCTATGACCTTGACCTTTGACCTAATTTTTTTTGCATATTTATGTTCCTCTTGACTAGATCTGTACACTTGCCAAGTATCAAAAGTCTACCTTATATAGTTCAAAAGTTATAGCCAAGGTTAGTTTCGGACGCACAGGCAAACAGACAGACAGACAGGACAAAAACAATATGCCCCCCGATCCTCGATCTGGGGGCATAAAAAGGCAATTTTGGTCCCTTCGACCCCTTATGGCTAGGAAACGGTAAGAGCTACGCCAAATCTGTTGACATACCACTGAAAGCTTATATAAAGACAAATCCAAAGAAAAAAATCCAGTCAAAATCCGATGAAAAATAAAAACTTTAGGAAATCTGCAAATTTGCAGTTTTTGGCCCCTTTGAACCCTTATAGCTCGACAACAGTAAGAACTATGCCAAATCCTTTGACATACTACTGAAAGTCTGTATCAAGAGGAATCCAAAGAAAAAATCCCATCGAAATCCGATGAAAAATATAAAAAAAATTCAGGCAATCTGCAAATTTGCAGTTTTGGCCCCTTTGAACCCTTATAGCTCGAAAACGGTAAGAGCTACGCCAAATCCGTTGCATACTACTGAAAGCTTACATCAAGAGGAATCCAAAGAAAAAAATCTCATCGAAATCCGACGAAAAATGAAAATTTGCAATTTTGCCCCCCTTCGGCCCCCTCATAGCTGGGTAAGGAAACAAGTTACCAAAAATATAATAGTAGAGCGCTATGTTAATTTTTCATAAGGAATCCTTTGAAAAAAAACTGCATCAAAATCGGACTAAAAATTTTAAAAAATGAAATTTTTGAATTCGCCCCTTTGGGCCCCATTTATCTCGTGAACGGTTCATGCCACGTGAAATCCGTTGGCATATCCCAGATTGGAAATTTTCTAAGGAGTTTACGAAAAGAAACTCCATCAAAATCCGATAAATAATAAAGATTCTACAGTCAAATACGTGAAAACAACCAATTTAACCCCTTTTGGCCCCCTTTTCTGAAACGGGCAAGGCCAGGAACATAAAATAATAGCCTAGGCTAAAGCATGTGCCAAGAAACATCATACTAAAATTTGAAAATGATCCGTTCACTGGAAGCAAAGTTATGCTGTCCACAGACACGAAAATACCCAATTTTACCCCTTTTGGCCCTTTTTTCTGAAACGGGTGGGCCACAAACCCGAAATTAGAACCCGGGCTTAACCTTTAGCCAAGAAACTTTATACTAAAATTTGAAGATGGTCCGTCCACTAGAAACAAAGTTATGCTGGCCACAGACGCCGACGCCGACGGCTGCGCCATACCATAATACGACCGCAAAATTTTTGACGTCGTATAAAAAGACATGGATTTACAAAGTGTTGTTAGCCATTTAGCAAACAATTCCGCTCAAACCGGTACTATGGGCTGTCTTGAACTAACTATGAAAATGATGAAGATAGACAAATAAGCTGAGTAGTAATTAGAGAAACAATCAAAGAAACAATCTATATATACATTGTATTCCCGTTTATTGCGATAAATTCTTAAATCTCGATAGTTAAACTTCAAACTTTAAAATATGAAAATTTTACAATCTCGGTTTGAGAAATATACCTTAAAAACTGGGAACAATGCTAGAGACTATATATGCTTCCTGGTACGAAAATTTCCTGGTGTATAGTTCTCATTTTTTTTTAACAGAAACTGATGAAGTGTAACAATTGCCTCTAAAGATTTGTTCCAGTTACGTGATGTTATCACATTGAATTTTTATCTTTTCAGTAGTTGTTTAACTTCATAGCACATGTCACACAACCAAAATCTAGATTTCTGTGTACATTACCAGTGACAAATAGATTCCTCCGGTATAACATTGTTTTTTTCTAAGCATATGAAGAAGTTAATTCTTACCTGATTGCACAAGGACAATCTATTCTCCCATGACGGCGAATCCCAATTCTGACCTTTTTTTCACATTCCAACACAGCTGTTTCTGCTGCGGTGAACTCGACTACTGGTCTCGTTCCTTCCTCTGAATGATCTTTATGCTTTGTTACATCTAGTTCACCTCGCATTTCCTCTGGGGTCTGAATATGGTCATATATCTAAAACAAAAATAAAAACCCTCAGAACAGCATGCAACTGTTTATAGTATGTCAATTGATGAAGAAGCGAATGCCCAAAAAAGCCGATGCTTTGCCTTGATTTCGAAGATTACAAGATAGATACAATTCAAGAAATCAACAAAAAAATCTACATTAAATATGCTTCTAATAAAAAAAATAATTACCGTAAGAAATGCAGAATCTCTCATTATTTCCCAGGAACCAAGGCTAATTTTTGAGAAAAAAACTGAACGGAAGACAAGTTTACTGTAAACTGATATCAATGTGTTATACATGTATATATATATATAGTTTTCTATAACGAGAACTAAGTTGATCATGAAATTTCTCACATCGAATGAAATAAATTCGCACATCGAACTAAATAAATTTTGCAAATGTTTCAAAACGAGGCTTGCCGAGTAAACATTTGAAAATTTATTCATCAAGATTTGAGATATTTCATAATTAACGTGTTTAAATTGTAGAAAATGTTTCTTTTATGACATAATGTAAGAAACAGGGGATTGTGTTCCGAATAGATTTGACGGGAAATTTCACGCGAGTTGTTCTCACTAGAGACCAGAAATATAGTTTCTACAACGAGAACTAAGTTGATTATGAAATTTCGCATATCGAATTAAATAAATGTTGCAAATGTTTGCCGAGTTTTTAAACATGTGAAAATTTATTCAACAAGATTTGAGAAATTTTATAATTAACGTGTTTAAGTTGTAGAAAATGTTTCTCTTATGACATAATGTAGGAAACAGAGGATCATGTTCCGAATAGATTTGACGGAATATTTTACGCGAGTTGTTCTCTCACTAGAGACCAGAAATATATTTTAGATGGCCATTTATGACTTGTGAACAATGGTGAAGGTTTCAGGTCTTTTACTAAGTTGATTATGAAATTTCTCACATCGAGTTATTTAAATTTTGCATATGTTTGAAAATGAGGCTTGCCAAGTTTTAAAAATTCAGTGAAAATTTCTTTCACGAGATGTGAGGAATTTCATAATTAACGTGTTTAAGTTGTAGAAAATGTATATCTCTAATGACATAATGTAAAACACCGAGAATTTTGTTCCGAATAGAATTGGCGGGAAATTTCACGCGAGTTGTTCTCTCACTAGAGACGAGAAACATTTTTATCACACCGGTCTGTTGGTTAAATTTGCTAGAATTAGAGAAACATTTTGATCACATCGTCAGGCTTTGGTTAAATTTACTACAAATTAGAGAAATTTTTGTTTAATATTTAATAGTGTTGAAAATGCTATGTTTTTGTTTGTTCGTGGCAATAAAGAATAGGAATAATAACTGAATTGAAGGGATATAAGATTTTGTTTCTTTCAACGAAATTCCACATGAACTACAGTATGTCTGAAAACTTACCTGTTGAAATGTTCCGAGTACCCGGGGTATCAATCTCTTCCTACCACCAAATCCCCTAGTGGCGTTGATTCGGTACCATAAACGGTCATGACTCTGACTCTCCATCATCCGACGGGCTGCCATTTGGGCGGCCTCATCCTCTGGTAAACCTTCATCTTTAACATCATGTCCAAGTTCCTACAGGACAAACAATGATTTTTCGAATCAAACATCACTTTTTACACTAAACTTTATTCTAACTGTTTTATAAAAAAGGTACTGCAATTTAAAAGTTTTAAAAAGTATGGGCCAAAAGTTTCCGTCACTACGACAGTCTATAGTAAACAGTCTACCACCAATGTTATAACGTTGTTCGACAATTATAGCAATGAATTCCGCTCATACCGGTGCTAGGGGCCGTCTTGAACTTACTTTGAGGTATGAGAAAATCTCATCGTTTTAGGCCTCGTGGTGAATTCAAGATGAAGAACAACAATGAAAGCGTTGTTCGTTGTCTGGCTTTTATTTTTGTACAGACCTTGATTTGTGTGCATCTAGTCCTTATCTTTTAACTGTATAATTTAACTAAGAAGGTCTGCATATTTCTGCGCTATCTTTATCACTAGAGCCCTCATTCAGTCTACGCTGACCTAAGAAAGTCTAAATATTTCTGCGTTGTTTTCATCACTAGAACCCTCACTTAATCTGCACTTACCCTGGAAAGTCTAAATATGTCTGCATTATTTTCATTACTATAGAGTCCGCACTTAATTTGCACTTACCCTAGAAAGTCTCAATATTTCTGCCGTATTTTCCTCTCTAGAGTCCTCACTTAATCTTTGCTTACCTTCGAAAGTCTAAATATTTCTGCGTTATCTTCATCGCTTGAGTCCTCACTTAGTCTGCGACTTTCCTCAACACTTTTTGAGTCTGAAAAGAAATAAAAAAAGATTAAGAGCCAACTTCTTATTTCTCAATATTAATAACTATATTGTATGTTTTATGTTTATACATATGGTTTCAACCCTTACGGGTATAAAACTGTGCATAAACTTATCAAATTAATGTCTTATTTAAAACTGAATCAGAGAGCCGCAGTATAATAAGTACTTCGAAGAGTCACGGCTGGATTGATGTCAATAAAATATTAACATTTAAGCTGGGTAATATTAAGGTAAAAGTTAAATGTTTAAATATCAAAAACCCTATCTAAACATTACCCTGAGCCGGGACAAAACCTATGGTGGCATATTTCTGCCAACACATAATCATATACATAACTAGTTAATTAAGTAGATATCTAGTTATCTAACTAGATAAATATCTAGTTATTTAACTAGATAAATTATCTAGATATTTAACTAGATAATTAAGTGGTTATCTAGTTATTTAACTAGATATTTAACTAGTTAATTAAGTAGTTATCTAGTTATTTAACTAGATATTTAACTAGTTAATTTTAATATCATAACGTGAAAAAATGCATGTTAGCGCTTGTAACTGCCATTATTATATTATTATTCACCTCTATTTTAAGAGGTTATCTAGATATTTAACTAGATAACTACTCATTATCTAGATATTTAACTAGATATTTAACTAGATAAATATCTAGATAACTACTTATTATCTAGATTATTAACTTGATATCTAACTAGATAAATTATCTAGATATTTAACTAGATAAATATCTAGATAACTACTTATTATCTAGATAAATTATCTAGATATTTAACTAGATAAATATCTAGATAATTTATCTAGATAATAAGTAGTTATCTAGATATTTATCTAGTTAAATATCTAGATAATTTATCTAGTTAGATATCAAGTTAATAATCTAGATAATAAGTAGTTATCTAGATATTTATCTAGTTAAATATCTAGTTAAATATCTAGATAATGAGTAGTTATCTAGTTAAATATCTAGATAACCTCTTAAAATAGAGGTGAATAATAATATAATAATGGCAGTTACAAGCGCTAACATGCATTTTTTCACGTTATGATATTAAAATTAACTAGTTAAATATCTAGTTAAATAACTAGATAACTACTTAATTAACTAGTTAAATATCTAGTTAAATAACTAGATAACCACTTAATTATCTAGTTAAATATCTAGATAATTTATCTAGTTAAATAACTAGATATTTATCTAGTTAGATAACTAGATATCTACTTAATTAACTAGTTATGTATATGATTATGTGTTGGCAGAAATATGCCACCATAAAAACCTTATCCATTGTTATTGAAAATAAATAAATTGGTTTGCATTTTTCTCTTTAACAAACCATAATCTCATATCTGTTAAGAATAAAAATCCTTTTAGAATAAAAATACTTTCATTTTCGCAAATAATAAGACATCTTAAGCTATGAAAGACAAAGCGTTGAATGATGTCCACCTTTTATGGCTTTGTCAGAGGCTGCAAATAATTTGCATAATCTTAAGATAAAGATAAAACTGGATTGTAAAAACATGATATATATTTTAAACTTCCCTATGTGTAGGAATTTTTAAATATTATCTTGGTGTACAAAAAAAAAGAAATTATAAATTATCTCTTACACATAATCATCCGTTTTTTTCGGGTTTTTTTTATTGCAGTTCTTACCATGTAAATTTATTCCAACTGCCGACGCGTCTCCGTCCTCCTTTTTCATGCACCAGTTTCGGTCAGCAATATAAGCAATGAGAATCAAACCAGGAAACATCAAAAATGTAAGGGCAGCCTCTGGTATTTCAACTTTCCCGGGGGACCATACAATGAGGATAATAATTAACCATATGTATGCAAATATACAAGAGAATGTTGTCACCCCAAACACTTTCATACTTTGAATCCGACGAACTTCTCCTTCGGGAATAGACATACAGCAGATTCCGGAAATTACGAACAAATTGAAAGCTGCCGAACCTACAATCGTCCCTGGTCCTAATTCCCCGGCTTTAAAGTCATTGAATATAATTTCAATACATGATAGCAAAATTTCTGGTGCACTAGTTCCTAAAGCCAATAGACTGAGATTGGCGACTGTGTTATTCCACACCTTAACTCTAATGATGCGAAATCCACTTGGGTCATTGGCATCAGGTATTCTTACTTTTGCAGTTTTGCTCGTTATCTTTTCTATAGAGCACATAAATACATCCGCAATTATGGCTACGCCAAGAAAGATCCACAACATTCCTATTAAATATAAGAAACCTCTGGCGCCTGGTGACCATGTATACTCATTAATAGCCGGTAGAAGCAATCCGTCGCTACACTTGTAATCGTTTATATCAAACGGCTTCTCAGTTGTGGTAGTAGACATGTTGGCCATGGTAGCGTTAGGGTCTAGTGTCGTCATTTTGGTCTCTTATAGGTCTGAAAGAAGAAAATATGCAGTGTTTGTAATTACTGGAATACTAGTATTTAGTCCAAAAAGTCTCGGTATAGGCTAAAATTTATAATCTAGTTGTGAGTTTATCCACTCTAAAAGGTCATTTGAGTTATTGTCTGATTGTCTGTCTGTCTGTTATGCGTTAACTTTAAAAAAAAATCTGCTTGACCAATTGATATCAAAGTTGGCATCATCACCAGTTTCAAACTTGTGTCGATTTTGAAGAAGACGTACGAATTTCAGGCATGGTTGCTATTTTCCATGCCACACCACTCAGATGATCGAAAATGCCAAAGTATAAAATTCTGTTTGACTAATAATTTAAGTACCAGTCCGTCCAAGAAACAGGCAAAATGTATATTGGTACGGTGGCACATTAATTGGGGAAAAAACGCAATTTTTTTATGTTTGATTTTAACAAAACTAACTAAGAATGCTTGTGGAAAGGGTGACATCAAAACTTTATACAACATTACAAGACAACTAAGTGGGAAAAGCACAAACCAGAATATGCCAGTTAAGGACAAAAACAATAACACCTTAACAAAGCTAGAAGATCAGCTTGAGAGATGGAAAGAACACTTTTATGAGGTGTTGAATAGACCACCACCTACTGATGCACCTGTACTCAGTGAAGGACCACCTCTTGACATCAATATAGATAAGATAACAAAAAAACGAAATATCTAGAGCTATAAAAAGTTTGAAAAACGGCAAGGCAGCAGGCATCGATGGTATACCACCTGAAGCTCTAAAAGCCATGGACGACACAACTATCCAACATCTCCATAGCCTCATAAACCAAATATGGGGAAAAAAAGATCCCACAAGACTGGCAAAAGGGACTTCTGATTAAGCTACCAAAAAAGGAGACAGATCCAACCGCAACAACTGGACAGGAATAACTCTTCTGTCTATCCCAAGCAAAATTCTTTGTAGTATCATCTTGCATAGAATGAAAAGTGAAGTAGATAACAAATTGAGAGATGAGCAGGCCGGTTTCCGACAAGAACGATCATGTGTTGACCAAATAGCTACATTACGAATAATTGTGGAACAAACTATAGAATGGCAATCACCCCTCTACCTCAACCTTGTAGATTTCCAGAAAGCATTCGACAGCATAGACCATCAAGTCCTATGGAACATTCTAGGACATTATGGAATACCACCAAAGATTATATCTCTGATAAAACTACTGTACGAAAGGATTCTCTTGCCAGGTTATACACTGAGGTACACTGACTGATCCTTTTCCTGTAACAACTGGAGTAAGGCAAGGGTGCATTCTGTCCCCCCTTCTCTTCCTTATCGTCATCGACTGGATCGGAAAAACATCATATAATGAACCACACGGTATCCAGTGGACGTTAACATCGCGTCTAGAAGACCTAGAATTTGCAGATGACATATATGTACATTAGCACATCGTCTACAAGATTCTCAACACCAAGTCAACCAATTAGCAGAAACATCCAAGCGAACTGGGTTATACATCAAATATTTTACGAAAGGATATGGAGTAAATGAACATGAGACCATAACACATATGTTAACTCCAACTGCAATAATTGTAATGAGCTGTATGGCCATTTCGGAAATTAATTCCTCATCAGCAGCACTAGAACCCAATCAAAGGAAATCCGTAATTTCAAAAAATGTTTAAAATGCATGAAACCAAACTAAATCCCAATAATCATATAGGTAAGGACTAAACTACGATGGAGGGAGTTACTCCTTAGGTTTTAGAATTTACATAAATTTAGATAATAGTAATTGAACAAAGTGTACACATGAGATATTATCAAGTCAAAAAAGACCAAAGCTATGAGAATCAATCCAAGCCAAACATGTCCAGTTACTATAAACAACCAACAAATAGACAACATGGACCATTTCACATACCTTGGAAGCATTATCAGCACAACTGGTGGTACTGACGAAGATGTAAAGGCTAGAAAGACCAAAGCTCTACAGGTATTTTCCATCCTTATGTCTGTATGGAAAAGCAGGACACTAAGAACATCAACAAAACTAAGAATCTTCAACAGCAATGTAAAATCTTTTCTTTTATATGGTTGTGAGACCTGGAGAGAAACAGAATCCCCCATTGAATATCTACAAGTCTTTATAAATAAGTGCCTGGGAAATATACTAAGGATTAGATGGCCAGAAAAAATCAGCAACAAAGAACTTTGGCGGCGAACGAAACAACAACCAATAAATAGTAAACGTCATAAGAACTAGAAAATGGAAGTGGATATGCCATATATTAAGAAAACCTAACAGCAATACCACAAAACAAGCTCTAGAATGGAATCCTCAAGGCCACCGGAAAAGAGGAAGACCAAAAAACACATGGAGAAGAGGACTAAACAATGAATTCTAATATGACTCTCTTCTTTGGCTTTGGAGATAAAGCTATGTACTAATTCCAACAATATTTTTTAGCACATGCGTATATCTTTTACAAAAGGACATTTGTAATGTACAGTTTCACGTTTTATTCACTCAATATCCATGTGTAAATAAAATTTTAAATAATGAATCACCCAAAAGCTTCATCAGATAATGACAATAATAGAAATTTACAACAGTTACTGAATTTATGACTCGGAACTGAAATTGACATAACCGTAACCTAGCAACGAATGTGTTGTTGTTATGAAATCTTATCTATGCCGCATATCATGCTCTACAAATTAGATATAAAAAATTTAATTTTTAACTTTAATAAAATTATTAATATGAGTTTTATTCCTTTTCTTTTCTTTTTTTTTTCATGGCTTCAAATATAACATAACTAAGCAGTCATATAAATCAGAAATACAACCAGCTCACATTTACACCCACTTCGATTTTAAGATATCCGCATTTTATATTTTTACAATAGATTATTTGAATAAATTCATAACCTTATGAGCAACTTGTTTGTAATAAAGTAATGAATTTAGATTTCTCTATGACCATATAGGTGTGTTTGCATGCAGTTTTCCGACATATTTTAATTCTAGTGTCAAACCAAATATTGCCCTCTAAGAGCCGCTTCGTATGTTCAAAACGCTTGTTAAATATATTAGAATCGAAATAGATTATTGCAATTGGGCTCTATGCGAATCAGAACATGGGCAGACCTTATATTTGTCTTCATTTTATACCTCGCTGTCGCTCGGTATAAAATATTGACAAATATAAGGTCTGCCCATGTTCTAATTCGCATAGAGCCCGCTTGCAATAATCTATTTCTTAATTGAAGAAAGTGGGAATGACCCGGAAACAATGCAACACCACCGCTCATGACCGCAGAGAATGGAAGAAGACTGGAGTCGCCCTATGTCCACCTATGGACGAAGTGGAATAAGTCAAGTAAGTCAACTAAGAAAACGTCACTTTGATATAGATAAAAGTTCTGTATTATTTTGCCTTTCTGAGTTATGTATCAACGATCAACATTTTGTTACATTGTATACAGTGAAAAGTACTTTCCCGCTATTTTTTCTCTATATAACCAGTCAAAAATTACCTCGAGACATAACATATGTTCGAATGAAAAACAACTTTGAGATGTGTTTTATAACCAAATGAATACATCCAATCCAAAAAATACAGAGGCGTTTGAGAAAATAAAATTATCTGGGATTTCTTAATAACACAACCAACAAGCATAATAACTGAGACGTTCCTTGGCATATATATAAGTAAATAACAAAATACGGACGTTACTGTCAATTTATTTTCTGCATATGCGTTCTTAAATGTGTTCTTAAAAAACTTATGAAGCTAACTTAATTGCTGTTATGAAAAACTGTCGGGAAATTCTACTCCCTCATGCCGTGAAGCTTTTCCCTCGCTGTGACGGTTGTAACGGTGATCAAGGTATCCTATTGTAGGCATTTAATCAGTTTAGTCCACAGGGGCCGGTAACATACGATATTGATAGACCGGGTCCCATATATATGGGACCCGGTCTATCAATATCGTATGTTACCGGCCCCTGTGGTTTAGTCACAGAAAACTCTTGCCTCGACAGCAATGATGAGTTCTTTTCAGAAATTATATTCCGTGTGTTGAAATTAGTTTGAGCAACTGCAATACGTTTATGGGTATAGTCAGAGGTTTTCCGCAGTAATTAATATCAATAGTTCATAAAAATTAGTAGGAAAATCTGAATACGCATATCAATTGGGAGTTATTTCCCCTTATTCGTATATTTTAACCATATAGGGCCGTCTCAAATTAATTCTATGTTTAACGTCACCCGCGAGTGCAGGTTTTTTGAAAGTTTTTGAAAATAAAGAACAAACAAAAAATTGCCCTGTAATTTTCTGGTTGAGATCAGGCTTGTTTAGTTTACTTTATGTCTATAGGAGTCTAGGATGATGTTTATTTCGCTGAACTTGATTACTCTTTATTCAGGGGCCGACTCCGACCTGCCGTTTGGGTGTGGGGTTTTCTCACCGTTCATTGAAGATCTTATGGTGGCTTTGAGTTGTTATTACTCCCGTTTGGGTCGTTGTCTCTTTGACACATTCCCCGTTTCCCTTCTTTTTTCTATTGGTCATTAACTAAGCAGTCTGGATGAAAGTCTTGCAAATGAAAGTAAAAAGAACAGGTTAATATCAGTCAAAAGTTTAAAACACATGTAAAATGAAAGTGTGAAATGTGTTTTCAATCATATATTTGCATTAAATTTGTAAAATGTAATTAAACCTTCTTTTTTTAAATTTTTGTTTATGTTTATTTCCCCTCCCTCCCTCCCTCCTAGGTTTCGGGGTCTTAGGCTGACGTTAAATTTTCCAACACCACTCAGACTAGAGATTCGTAGTTTAGCAAGCTTTTCATATTTTCCATATTTGTCTTTTAAAACGTATCAATTTGAGCTTACACTGTAAAACTGACGTTTAGGTTTTAAACACATTTGAAACATGTTTAGCCATAAACACTTTAAGGATTGAGTTTAATTCCTAAACACTTTATGGCTGAAACATGTTTAGTGCTAAACACGTTTAGGATTTAAAAGTGTTAGAAGTGATAATAATCTTGATTTGACACATTCTAAGCATATTCTAAGCACCTAAACACTTTCTAAACGTGTTGAGAGCTAAACGCTTCGTACAGAGGGTGCTGTAATCTTTTTTTGTTTGGTTTTGAAAAGTGAAACGTGGCGATAAGCAATGCAGAAGCTTGGTGTCTTTTGTTGGGGAGATGTTGTTATATTACAGATTTATTTTGTTTCAAAGGTATGTACTTGACATTATTTTGATATTTATATAGAAGTTTGATGTTAATTGTTAGATTTTATATTTCGATGTAAACAATGAACTTTGATTGCCTGTTTAGCCTGGTGCTGTTACCTTTTGTTAAAACTTCCAAGGAAGATTTGAATAGATTTTTTCATCACATTCACTGTTTAATATTCGAAGGGATTAAATTATATTTCCGCATTTACATTTGCATAATTTATTAACTTTCGTTTTATTTGTTTTCTTTTTTTTTTCTTTTTTTTAGCTACAGTTGTGGATTTGAATTGCAGCACTTTCTCAACTAAAGTAAAACCAAAGAGATAAATTTTGAAATATTAAATAAATAAAAAAGAATGGCCAAAACCAAAGTAACAAAAAACCACACCCTATAAACAACCCTACGCACGTTCTATTCTAAATGTGTTTAGATTTTAAACGCGTTTATACGCTTTTTTGTCTACAAAAATGTGCTTAGCATTACATTTAGGATTAGAGTGTAATGCGTGAGTAAAATAAGGCCATTCTATGGTGAAATCGAAACATGTGCGTGTGCATACGTCAAGTAAACCAATCTAAAAAATGGGGTTATCAAACGACACTTGACACCCACATCCTCATATCATGTATTTCATTTGATTTGTTCATTACATTAATTAATTAAATCAAAATGTCACACAATAACATCATTTATATTGTTAAACATACATTCCAACATTTCACGATTTCCTAGCAATAAAATTCAGACATTATATCTAAATATTACTGTAAAATTTTAAGAGATTTCCGGGATTTGTACACGGATTTCGGGTATACAGTTCGGAAATTTTTGCACGAGCCAATTACAAAATGATTCCAAAAATAGGGTCTGATTCAAAATTTAGTTCATATTGAAAAAGAGATCTTGGCATTATGTCAAATTAAATAATTATTTACATTACGTAATTCAATATAAACTCGGCGTTACAAAGTGAAGATATCCCCTGCAGACCCTTTAAAATAAAGGCCTTGGTAATAATCTTCTCCTTAAATACAAGCTCTTCAATTGAAAGCAATGTTTTTAGGAATTTGAAAATCAAACAAAATATGACAGATATGACATATTAGTTAATGCAGATTAAGGGAAGTATATGATTTTGTGATAAAAGTCCTCCAAAACTAAATTCTTAACCATATTCTTGATGCCAAAATAACTACATATGACGTGTTTACTTATCATTTTCATGTAGATGTACATGACTAATTTTTACATATTTGACAAAACTGTATATATACATAGTATCATTTGCGGATCTATAGGGGGTTCTAGGGATTTGACCCCCTTTTTCTGCGAAAAAATTTATTTCGTACAGAAACTAGGCAAAAATTGATAAAATGTGGGGAAAATCAGAAAGAACCCTTCCTCCCCACACACACTTTTTTCTCGCATCCGTTGGACCCCCCTTTTTTCGAAGGCTGGATCCGCGGGTCATTGTATAATGATGCATCATTTAAATGTGTATCCTTAGAAATGGGATGCAACTGTACCTATAATACAAGTGCACCTCAAACTCGAAATTTCATCCGAACTCGATAACTGAAATTGGGATATAATTTCACATTCAAACAAGATCCTTCAACAAATAATATGCATTACCTAAATTGAAGCAACTCACCTGTAAATCTTTGAACGAAGATGTCCGTAACCACTGGAGACAATTTCAGAATTTTCATCAAGTGGGTCACATTTTACAACCATTTACTATTTACTACAATAACTAGACAAATGACGCGGAAAATAGTTGAAATATTTTGTTACTTCTCTTTCAACAACAAGGAAATAAGCCTACCTTATTAAACTAGTGCTTTCATATAAACTCCGGTTGATAAAATCAGATAGGAAATAGAACAATTCGATTTCACCCCTTGGACAAATATGATGCATCAACAAAGGACAACGCCCTTCAGCAAGTTCTCTATAGTACAGTAAATAGACGCAAGACACCTATGACATATTTATCTATATAATATACCTATATCACAGGTAAAAAATCTGAAAACCAGATTTCGTCACCATTCAATACTGCTACATCAAAAATTTTCAGGCGTGGATTTCTATTGATGTAATCAAATTGTAGGTGTACGAGCGAAATGTATTAAATCTCGCGTGTGGGACATAAAATATTTGCTTTCTAGCCGCCTGTGAGTGCAAAATAGACAGTTGTAGGCGTATTTACTTGTTGATAACAAGTGAAAAAGTGCATATACATAGTTTGATGTAATCTCTTAAAAAATGAAATGAGAATTAAAGATTCTTATGACCCCGTGTTTCTCTGAGGTGTTTCTTTGAGATCTAGCTTTTTAGAAGACGAAGTTAAGCTTTGGGTTATTCGAAGGTATAGTTAACTTTTGAGAGGTTCCTGCTGATGGTACTGTAAGATCTAAATTTCTACTGTTCCGATCATTAAATACTGGGCAGATTTTAGGGGGCGTAGGGTCGTACGCCCAACTTTCACTTCAATTGCTATTGGAATTGTGTATTAAACTATACCTATCTATAGAATTTTTAGGGACCGACCATTTAACTTGAAGGGGGGCTATGTTTTTTTCTAAAAAAAAATATTTTGGAGCCGATTTTATGTGAAAAAAAGTATTTTGGCTGCCAAAATGATGAAAAAATTTCTGAAGGAGGCTTTCTGCCCAAAAAAATAATGTTAATTTATGAAAAAAAAAATATTTTGTTGATACACGTGAAAAAAATTTCTGTCCAGAAAAAAACCATAACCCCCCCCCCCCCCCCCCTTCAGGTTAAATGGTCGGTCCCTTAATGAATGATCATGAATGGCAAAATCAAAAATTTTATACCATTTTCAGAATTTACGCCCCCAAATTTCGAAACTCCTGGATCCGCGCCTGAAGTATCAAATGTTGTAAATGGAATGATACGATTATGTAGACTTTCTGTCTGTGTTATAAAAATCCTTATTATATTGATATGGATTTCCCAAGAGTCCTTGATCATGATGATAGTTCGTTTAAAATGTTGGACGCAATATATTGCCGTCGATTGCAGAATTACAGAATGTCACGTTATTGGGTGACAAACTAAATAGCAGTAGTTCTGAGATACTGCAGTTAAAATCTTGGAAAAAATCCAAACAGAAGTAAAAAGTTAATGCAATACACATTCATATTATTAGAAACAGAAAAATAAATTGAACATCACAGCATTTTTGCATCAATGTAACATCTTCATATCATAATACATCTTACGAACTAGATGGAATGCTAGTATTTTTACATCTTGATAATCATGAAAACAGAAGAATAACATAACTCTACCATATAACAGTTACGTGTATTAAGGTGCAAAGTAGAGTTAGTCATAATTTACCTACTTGTACCTACAGTCCAGTTTTAATCCCACCCACACTATCGGTCATACATAGACACAAAATCAATACAAAATACCAAAATATTTTATTTGTAAAATTTTTACCTCGTTTGTTACCTGCGATGTTGCCGACAGCAGATGTCAAGCTAACATATTATATACATATATATTTCATTTTCCTTTTGCAACTATCAGCCCGTGTTGTATCTACACCATTTAAAATGTATTTAAAAAATTACGTACTTACGCGTCTCAAAAAAGATTAAATACTTCACATTCAACCTGTTACATCTTATAAACATCCTACTTCACATTTGTATGCATCAATAATACTGAGGAATTGAAAGGGAGATAATTTTTTCTCCTTTTCTCCCACAGGAATGTGCAGTCAGGAAACATTGCGTTCACTTTTCTAAACATTAAGAAAACGAAATTTTTGTGTTGATACAATTAACTCCTGGATTCTGGTTCGGTATCACTCTAAACTACGGTAAATCTGTAAAACGTCAATTACTCCTGACTTCTGGTCCAGTACCCCTGCCAGTACCACTTTTTATCGCGGTAAAACTATATTAAACGTCAATAGTTCCTGATTTCTGGCCTATTATCACTATAAACCACGGTTAAATCAAGCTCTTTCATCACTCTTAACCACGGTTTAATGACAAGTTCCTGTATCACTCTTAATCACGGTACACTACAAGCTCTTGTACACCGGCTCTAGACCACGGTATAAAAGCTCCTGTATCACTCTAAACCACGGTATAACAAGCTCCTGTATCACTCTAAGCCACGGTACAACAAGCTCCTGTATCATTCTAAGCCACGGTACAACAAGCTCCTGTATCATTCCAAAACATGGTAAAAGTGTAAAAACGTCAATACCTCCTGACTTCTGTAGATGTCAATAACTCCTAACGAGTCTCCTGGGAGTTTATCACTTTAAACCACGGTAAAGTTGTAAAAATGTCTATTGCTCCTGACTTCTGGCCTATTATTACTCTAAACAACGGTAAATAAAAATGTCAAAACTCCAGAATTCTGGTCTAATATCGCCCTAAATCACGGTAAAACTGAAAACGTCATAATCTCCTGACTTCTAGTTTATTCTTACTCTAAACCACGGTACAACAAGCTCCTGCATAACTCAAAACCACGGCATAACAAGCTCCTGCATCACTCTAAACCACCATACAAAAAGAAGGTCATTTATCACTCTAAACCACGGTCAAACTGTTAAGACGTCAATAACTCCTGGCTTCTGGTCCAGTATCACATACACCCGGTAAAACTGTAAAGACGTCAATAGTGCCTGGTTAGTATAGGAGGTTTTGAGGGGGTGTATGTTCTCCCATTTCCCACATTGTTTGGACATTTTCTCCATTTCCCAACGTTTTTGGGCCTCGTTTCCCAAACTTTTTTAGTTTTTCCCATTTCCCGCTTGTTTTTTCCCCATTTCCTTAAATTTTGACCTATTTTCCCATTTCCCAAAAGAGTGTCACTCCATCATTTGTGGTGGTGGAGTCTTTCCGCATCCAGGACATACCATCTCGTATGTCCTGGAGTTTATTTGCTTGTGGTCTGGTGTCATAGAGCACTGTCCCTTGGTGCCTTCAGCAGTCTGGCTACTAGAAATCTAGCTTGTCTGCTCCAGGCACTTCTCGTCATCATAATATCATGTCCACATAACGTAATGACAAAACCACAGAACGTAAAGTCAATGTATATCGGCAACACGTAAAGAAAACACCACATAACGTAAAGACAACTCCACATAACGTAATAGTAAAACCACATAACGTAAAGGCAAAGCCACATAACGTAAAGGCAAAACCACATAACGTAAAGTCAAAACCACACAACGTAAAGTCAAAACCACATAACGTAAAGTCAAAATCACAAAACGTAAAGTTAAAACCACATAACATAAAGTAAAAACCACAAAACGTAAAGATAAACTGACATAACGTAAATAAAACACCACCCAACGTAATGATATATCGACAGCACGTAATTATATGTACACATCATAAGACAGTTTTGGCGTTCCATAAACTATTAACAGTTTTATACTTTTAAACACAATATTTATATGGGACGCACGAGTGCTTAAACCTCTCTATTAGTAACTACAAAATGTAGTTTTGTTATTAAAATTAGTTCTTTTTAAATGCCAAGATAATCATGAACAACCCCACATTAGAACGAAAAAAAACGACATGCACATACAATTTGTTTTAACTAGTTTTTTTTCTGTCATGCAAATTAAACAATGTTAAAAGTTACATACCTTTAGACGAAAATTCTACACACCAAGGTATCATATATATACTTTAGCAGTACCCTACACACACAGCCCAAAACTTCAATTGAATTTATATATAATCCTTTGAGTATTCGAACACACAATTTAATCTTTGAGAAAAGTCAAACATTTTCAGAAACACAATTTTGTACTTCAATATAAAATGACAAAGATTCACACTAACCACACTTTGACACATTATAAATCATAATCCTTTTAATATTCCTTTTTCGACCGCACAAACACTGAAACTGATCACGGAAATCTACATTTGACCTTTTAGAGTACAAAATTAAGCAGGTCAGGTGTGACGCTTCATCCGAATCGACAAATTGTCCGAACTCGGTAACAACTAGTAACAATGTACAAATTTAAAAAAGACATAGGTCACTAAAGGAATACACATTTTTCAGAAATTCAACGATAATAAATATACTGAAAATAAACGATGTATAAAAGTACAGCCGAATGACAAACAGCACTAATACGACATACCCGAACAAGGACGTGTACTTACAACCTGCCAATCCGGTGAGTCGAACCTAAAAATAATGTACATTTTTATTGTCAGCCAGACATTATAGTATCCACTAAGTTATTGACAAAATGTACTGATGCCTTACTGATAGAAGATGTATATGAGAATTAACAGTTGCAAATACTACTTGAAATACTGATATCTCATTTTTTTCAAATTTTTCTTCCATTTTTTACACATACACTAGGGTCATTTAGGAGTGATTTCCCCAAATACTATGGAGCGATATTGGAGAAATCACTGATATCAGTATATTTTTATCTTTGGTGTATAAAATAATAAACTTCACCCATCGGAGACGCAGGCCAGTATTAAAAAAATAAAACACATTTTAAAATTGTTTCTATTATGGTAACAGGGGAGTACATGTCTGAGTTCTTCGGACCCCGCACAATGATCCCCAAAAGGGTAGGGTTTTAGGTACCTATACAGGTTATTCTAATGCAACATTTATATGACGCAGGTTTTGATTGGTCAAGGCTGACCATGTACAACCCTGTGACAAAATAGGTTCCCTATTCATTCTGGTTCCTAATATTGTTACAAATTCATGAGTTAAAGGTAGAACATAGGGTTGATTTGTTGCATTAGGATCGCAATAGTGGTGCATTGTTTGGATGCCTGAGGGCGCCGGTCTTGATTTGGCGATCGAAATATCCGTNTTTTCCATATCAGCACGGTTATCATCCCGAGACCCCCATATCAGCCCGAGGCGCCAGCCGAGGGCTGATATGGGTCGGGGGGATGATAACCGTGCTGATATGGAAAAGGCCATGTCTTGATCTGTTTATCATATACTTCCAATTAGGAGTTGTCATCACACCCGGGCTGAAATGGCCATATCACCGGTCTGATATGGATTTTCAGAACGAGGCGGTCTGATATGGCCATATCAGACTGGGTATATGATATGGACTGTTTACTTCCGCCTATATTACATATGCATTCGCTAAGTATGTAATAAAGAAAGCGCCTCGGGCTGATATGGGGTCTCGGGATGATAACCGTGCTGATATGGAAAAAGCCATGTATTAATCTCTATATAATTCACGGGAGCGTGAATATATGGCGATTTTACTACGGGTTGGCCCTTTATGGTAAATATTTTACCCAGAGCGTATGCGAGTGGTAAAATATAGGCATAAAGGGCAACCCCGTGGTAAAATCAACATATATTCACGCTCCCGTGAATTATCTCGATTCTAATACGGCACTTACAGGCGGCATAAATCATCAAAAATCAAAATCAAAGTGAAGTGCACTATATGTACAAATGATCTGCAAAATATAAACATTCCATCTTTAACACTGTAGGAGATTTGCTCCGGACAAATGGGTCACCCTATATGTAGATATTGGACGTAAAAATGACTAAGTTCAACAACTAGTATTAATTATGGCATAAATTATCAAAAATCAAAATCAAAACGACATGCACATCTTTGATAGATTTACAAAGATCTGCAAAATGTAAACCTGCAACCTCAAGAACTGCAGAAGATTTGCTCCGGACAAATGATGTATATCTATTTGGCAGCCGCCCGACCGACCGCCCGCCATTTTAACCATTCTAATAACCGGATTTTTCCGACGGAAAACCCGGTTAAAAACTCAAAATTTCGACTTCATAATCAGCTTAGAATGATTCTTGGCGGATTCACGTATGCCTATACTCAAGCAATCAAGGACACGACTACTGGACATACACCGTCTACGTCAGTGCACTTGGTCAGAGACCTCTTTATATCAATACAACGAACTCTTATGGAACGCCACAGCTGTCTTATGTGGAGCTCTGACATTGCTTG
>MJUU01042378.1:20604-54327 GCA_002080025.1 Modiolus philippinarum
TGCCCATTTAGAGCTAACATAATCTAAATAAGTTTTATTCAATACAAGTTTACTGAAATATTGAATAATTCAACACAAGCTCCAATGAGTCTGATAACACCTGACTACTGTTTTATACACAACTCAACTGATTTATTGTTAGTAATCATTTAAAAATATATTTAAAACTTTGGATTGTTCATATAGGTGCACTCGATGACCTACGTTTAATGACCCACATCTTACATCATGCCATTTAATTCTAATTCGATTGATGCCATCGAGACATTTTACGATGTCAAGTAATATAATGGGGAAATTATTTGTAATGACATTTTCCATTGGATTTAATCAAGAATGCAACCAATAAAAATAGGTGTACTTTTCGTCAAATTAAATCTGAATGAACATCCGGGTAATTGTTTAAGCAGAAAGGAAGATGGCTGCGATTAGTGGATCTAGTTCCACTGAATCGCTTATATCGAATGTTCAGGATTCTGTAGATCGAATCAAAATGTTATATCCAGCTGTTAATGAAGACGAGACGCCACTTCCTAAGTGTTGGAGCCAAAAAGACAAGTTCACATGCATTGGATTGTCTCAAAATAACCTGCGGGTGCACTACAAAGGTATCGACTTTTATTGTTGACTGTTTTATAAAACGTAAACAAACAAACGGCGACGTAGTTATGTTTCTCATTCAGTTGACCTTTTTATCAATTCAATGTTTAATTACATGTTAATCTTAAACACTGATTTGTGTCGAAAGAAATGATATGGTAATTTTAAACTACTAGAAATAATCCGTCATATGATCTGGACTGGAAAAACAAAGGAAATTTGACTCACCCTGACACAAGATTTCACTGTGTGATAATTTATTTCATGTATGTCCTTTTATGGAAAACAAAAATGATTTTTAAACGAGCAAACATCAACAATGAACACAAAAACACATAGTTTAGCATAATGTGAAGTGCAACTGCAATGGAGTCAAGAAAGCAAGGACTTATTATACGTCCTTGAAGAAAGGTACTGTCACATTACATAAGTTTGGAATTATCACACTTATTTTTGTATTTGTACTGACTATTCTATCCCCAATTTTCAATACATGAGAGCATGCCACAATTTAGCCTTTTTGGAATGAGTTGCTTTCCTTATTTGTAGGTATCCACATGAAGGCTACATTTTTTGTAGCAAAAAATAGGTGCACTCAATGAAAGGGTGTCACGGATGACGTCACATTTCACGAGTTCAGGATTGTCACACTTAATTTAGAAATATAATTTTCATCGATTTCGAGATCATCCAGCCTTACAACAGTCCGGCCCTATGCCAGTCCGGCCTTATGACAATCCGGCCTTGGTCTATCCGTCCCTGTATTGTTAATTGATACAATATCGTAGTTTGTTCAGTTTGGTCATGATATCGGAGATACAAAGTCGTATTATTTATTGTTCAGACTTATATTGATGCATTTAAATGGAAATTTGTCATCAAAAATTGCTGCAGAATATAGGTACAAAGGAGTTTTAACCATTTACGAAAACGTTCAATGATGGATAGCCTCTGAACTGCGTACCAAGTTTATTTTCATTTGAAATGTTAGCAATACCTATATATTTAAGAAACAATTGCAGACTGAGAATGCCGAAAGAACAAAATTCAAGTGGATTAAATAAATCAGAGTCCAGATTCACGGTAAATATGCAAACACCAGAAATAAAAGACAAAAGTTACGATACACAAATATGCTTAATCATGTTAATACAACACTAAAAACTTCAGGACATGAGTATGCTTTCAATCTTCCAAGGTATCTATAAATTTAAATTTTTCTTATGGTAAAAAAAATCAACTTCTCATTACAACAACAGTAATACGTAAATTATCGTAAGGCCGATCGACTTTTAAGACAGGGCCGGATTGGAATAAGGCCGGATAGGCAGGGACGGATTTGTCGTAAGGCCGGAACGTCTTGTTACCATTTTCATCTACTACAGGCAATATTAATCCCATTGGTTGTCTTGGGTTATGAAGATAAAAATACCAAAACTCAATGTTAGTTAAGTACATATGTACATGATATTCCAAAAATTGTACAGTGCAAAAATGTTTAGAATTAAATTACTACTTTCATGACTTAGTCTTGAAATTCATGACTCTGTGTAGCATATTTTTATTTGGACTTTTACTGTTGCTTCACTGAGTGTAGCAACAGTAAAAGTCCAAATAAAAATATGCTGTGAGTGTAGCAACAGTAAAAGTCCAAATAAAAAGATGCTACACAGAGTCATGAATTTCAGGACTATTTCATGACTATGCACTGCCTGAGTTTCAATAGTGTCACTGTAAATCATTTTAAGGCATAAAATCATCATGATCATTGTACGTGTACGAAACAACTGAAAAACCAAACTGATTTTAGCGATTAATGTGGTACTAAAACAACAGCCTCCCTTCATACAGGAAGGACTTAATGCCCTCAATTACAGACAAAAAAATTTATTTTTGTTGTTTGTCTGCAAATGAAAAACATCAGTATATTTGACCTATATAGGCTTATAGAAAAAAAAAGATTTTAATTAATGGGCATGATGAGTAAAATATGGTTTAGAAAAGCATGAAAAAACATTTCTAGTTTTGAAGTTTTTACCGCTAACTCAACTTTTTATACTCCCACTTTAGCAGGCAGTGTATAGTGACCTGGGATGGTGTCCATCTGTCATAGGGTTACACACTTTGTTGTGACATTTCCTCCTACACCACATGATGAAATTCGCTGAAATTTTCACAGAAAAGCCAATGCTGCTGCATATTGCCATTTATTTGCTTTGATATTTTATTTTCTCGATTTTTTATTTCTTGAATCAAATGTTGGGATGGGAACTTCTAGTTTAAATGTTGGCAGGAGGCTTAATTATTTTAGTCGTAGCCTATCCATCTTCATGCTCTTTCAAGACTTAGAGGCAGAGTTCNTTAGTACATGTCAGTCTGCCATATGGCTTTTGACCTTGACCTCAATTTCATGGTCTAGTGAACAAAGTTGAGTGTTTCTGATTATAATAGTTTCTTAATTACTGTAAGTGGAATGGTAATAATTTGGCTTGTAGGTTGCTCTTTAGTAGTTTTAGCGACAAGCAGGGACGGGCGAGACATCTATTAGGGTCCACTCTTGTTCTAAATATGTCGAATCTTTATTTTTCATCGGATTTCAATGGGATTTTTTTCTTTGGATTCCTCTTGAGCTAAGCTTTCAGTGATATTCAACAGATTTTTTGTAGGTCTTACTGTTTCTGAGCTACAAGGGGTCAAAGGGGCCAAAAATGCAATTTTTCTAAATATGTCAAATCTTAATTTTTCATTGGATTTCGATGGGATTTTTTTCTTTGGATTCCTCTTGATATAAGCTTTCAGTAGTATGTCAACGGATTTTTTGTAGCTCTTACTGTTTCAGAGCTACAAGGGGTCAAAGGGGCCAAAATTGCAATTTTTCTAAATGTGTCATATCTTTATTTTTCATCAGATTTCGATGGATTTTTTCTTTGAATTTCTATGGATGTAAAGTTTTAGTTGATAGTACATATTTTGCATAGCTCTTACGCTTTTTTATCAGTAAGTAATCAAAAGGGTTTTTCCCTATTTTGTTTCTAGCTAATAACTGTGTCTAGCTTCTTTTTGTGTCCATCTAATTATTGTGTCAAGCTCTTTACTGTGTCCACATTCACTTTAAACTACCTTTGTTGAAATTTCAGTGGTCGACATGCTGCGGTCGTATCATGCTGCGCTCGGCGTAGCCCTTTATTCAAATTTACAATGGCAGGCATTGCCGGAGTTATACCGTACAAAACAAACGTAACACATCTGTTGTGTTTCATCATCGAATCGAGAGGATCCATTCCCTCCCACATAAACCTGTGCGTCTTTTTCCCTTTTTAATCCGAATCTTGAGATATTTTAATTCCTCGGTAGGTTCCTTTGCAGCCACCTAACGATTCCCTGGTGTTGCAGAACACGGCGAGTTTATTTGAACTGGATTATCATTAAAATACGGAAACGAGTACCGAATGATGCATCCAAACACCGATATGAGAAAAGTAACCTACAACTGCCGTTTTATTTTGCCGGTCATCAGGACCGTCACAAACATTAAATTTGCCGGATCTAGCCGTTTTTTGGCGGTCAGGACCGACGATTTTCGCAGACTCTGTAGAGGGGCATGTTGAAGATTTTTTTCTGTAGGAAAACATTTCAAGAAAATGGTTTGGTTTCAGATTTGTAAATTGCTATTGAAGATAAAAATGCAAAAATATTATGCCACAATTTTTGAAAGTGGATTTCAGAATACATATTACTAGGGTATCTCTTACATTTGACTTGTATATATTAGTTGGAACTGTTGAATGTTATAAATTTCAGATTAACTTCAATTTCATTGAAATTTGTTCCTAAATTCAGAATTTTGCCATATGCAAAATATGCTAACAAAAGGACACCAACATGCACTCATGCATATCACTACTTTGAAATTATATTATCATATATTTTATTTGATTTATAGGTATTGGAAAAGCTGCCAAAGATGCTGCCAGTGTCAGAGCCACCCATCCAATACCACCATCTTGTGGCATTTATTACTTCGAAGTTAAGATCATCAGTAAAGGTAGAGATGGGTATGTATTCAGGGATGCAGATTACCAGGGGCCCAGTAGCCCAAGGCCCCTAAAATTGACCTGGGCTACTAAAATTTTAAAATCAGTAGCCCAGGTTGCTACTGGAATATCCTGCAATTTCTGTTGACAATACAGTACTGGGCTAGTAAATTTTGGCTGGGCTACTGAATTCTGTTTACTAGGGCCCAGCTGGCCACCTCGCCAATATTTCCAATGTTCATCCCTGGTATTGTTGTATGTATATGTAATAGGTGTAAGAAAGTGATACATTGAAAACTGTCTGATAGATAGTGGGGTCAGATGTATCATTTTCATTTGACCATGTTGACATGTTTGATATTTTCTTAAGATAATTCTGTAAAGTATGATGTGTGAATGCTAGGCAAAAAAATATGGGATATATGTTCAGTGTTCTGACTAACTTTTGATCAGATGCATATGGTCAGTGGTTATTTGTATTGAATTAAAAATTAGAAAAAGGGAGAGATCATGGTAAAAAATGTAGTTTTCCTGAAAAATACTCTTATACACTGTTTGGTCTATTTAATACCGACTCTGGTGCCTGATGTGATATAAAGCAAATAATGATAAAAATGATAAATTCATAACTGTAACAAATCAAACTGTGTAGAATTGCTTTTCTGGATAGACCACTTTTTTTTTTAAAAATGTGAATTCTGTGAAAATTCATTACTAATACATGTAATACTTCCCTTCAGATAAAATGAAACTCTGTGTACTTCCTGTTCTGTGGATACTTGTAGTCTACATATTCAGATATGTAAATGTCTTCCTGAAGTAGCCTGAAGAATGCGCTATATACCATGGTTTGCATTTTCATCTTGCATTTGATGCATATTTTAGCCTTGATTTATTGCCCATATCTATATATTTGGATGAACTTTTTCCAGCCTTGTTCAAAAAATTTGTTTTGATTTTTGCTCATTTATGGTCATTTTTTGTGAAAAAACTACTAGTCCCATTCCAACCAAACTTTCAGGATATGTTGTTCACCAGGTGTAGTTGTGCACAAGCCACATGATATTTAGAATTTTTCCTTTACTGATTTTAGAGGTTCACAAAGCCAAAATAGCTCAATTGTTAATTTGGTTTGTTAATCCACCATGTTGTCCACAACTCCATCATGACTATATGTCAGATTCAAACAAAACTTGCAGGATATGTTGTTCAACTGGTGTAGTTGTGAACCTGATACTTAGAATTTTGGTTTTACAGATTTATGTGTAGTTGTGAACCTGATACTTAGAATTTTGGTTTCACAGATTTTAGAGGTTCACAGAGCCAAAATAGCTTATTTGTTTATCTGGTGTATTAATCCTCAACTCAATCACAACTATAAGTCAGATTCCAACTAAACTTGCAAGATATAGAGTTTACCTGATCTTGTTCATCTGATACGTTACATAGAGATTCACTGAGCCATAATTGCTCATATTTGTTACCTCAATTCATTAATCTGGAACTCCTTCTAAATTGTAAGTCATGTTCAAACCAAATTTTCAGGATATGTTCTTCCCCTTTCTCATTGCGCACCTGATTCTTTATAATTTGATTTGAAAGATTTTAGAAGTTCACTGAGCCAAAAATGCTCATTTGTTTATTTGGTTTGTTAATCTCTGACACCTTCAAAACTATCAGCCAGATTCCAACCAAACTTTCAGTATATATATTTGTTATCAGATCTGGTTATGCACATATATACCTAAAAGTTGCTTTGACAGATGTAAGAGGGTTGCCAAGCCAACATAGCTCATTAGTTAACTCGCCGTTCCAGAAACTAAAGCATTATGGGTAGAACGTACACCAAAATAAGTTTATTGGTCAAGAATGTAAGAAATGTTACATCATTGGTTGAAAATTGATTGTTCATACATTTAATCACTGTATCCTTAAGTTAACTCTTTAGTTTCTGAAAGGGCGAATTCAGTTTGTTAATCTTCAAGTCCTTTATTCCAGCGTTTTGCATTTGCGCAGATTTTTTCTTTTATTTGTTTCGATTATATTGTTCATTTGCGCTGATTTTTACTTGTCAATTTCACATAAATTACACAGGTAAAAATTTCAAATATTCAAATTTTAGTGTTTAAGCTAATGCTTAAAACTCTATATGGATTAAAAATAAAGTGAAAGGGATGATAAAAACAGTGAAAAAAAATATAAATGTGACCCTTTTTTCCCCAGGCCAGTTCACAGTTATATGATCAGAATCTCTAGCATTTGTTGTCTAGTGACTGTCTTTACAAGACTCACTTCGGTATCAGAAAGGTATACAGTCATGACAGTGCCATTGTTGACAGTATCTAGCAAGATCTCATTGATATAGAACTGATTTATACAGATCTTTTGTATATTTATTTATTTTTAGTCTCAACTTTTAGTGCAAGCTTTTAACTCTTGTCTTGAAGTTTCCAATCTTTGTCATTTCAAAATAAATTTAAACAAAATAAGAAAATACCGAAAATGAACATTTGAAATGCAGGACTTAATAAAATTTAGGTATTTCAACACCATTTATTTCCAAGAAATCTTCTATTAATTCATAGTGCACGTTACGTACTTGTTTCATTTGAAAAACAAACAAACAAATTGGTGCAATTGAAAAATTAAAAATCTGTAAAATCGGCGCAAATGTCATATGCCCCTTTATCATGTTTATTCTGAACAAATTTGCAGAATATATTTTTCCCCTAATCTAGACATGCACCTGATACAATGTACTTAAAATTGTCATTTTACAGATTTTAGAAGTTCCTTAGTGCATGTTGTAGTGCCGGAGGCCGGAGACACAAGTGCTCTGTGGAACCTCCATCAATTTTCTGAAAAATTTGTGTAATTTTCACCATAATTATAAGAAAAAAAAAAATTCATCCAGCATTTTTTGAAAAGTTAAAAGAGAATCTAGGATTTTTTGATAAGTTTCTACCCAAAGGATAGATCTATCCTATGTTACGACCCAGGTGACCAACCTCACGCAATCAAACATTAGTGATCATACCCAAGAATCCTTTTCAGGAAACCTCGTGTACATCTTTCTGATCTCATAAAAAACTCTGAGACTCAATAGTCTAGTTTCATTGAACATTAATTTGATTGCACGAACTTTTCATTTTTTCAATACTCAAACTGTACTTGATCAAGATGGTGCTGTCATTGGGTAGTCTATGTTGAGTGTACAGCAGGAAACCCATAATATATTTGTCAAGGATTATCTACGCTTAGAACTATTACCCGACGTAATAGCCGTAACTAACGTTACCCTTTGTTTATGTAACGTCTTTATTCTGTAACATTGTCTTGTTTACTTTTGTGTATGTCATGAATACATGTTGAACTGAACACACGTCTTTCATTAGCGAAGTACTAGCCTAACCCTATATAGATCACGACATTGGTGCCGTGAAGACCAATGGAGAAACTAAGCTGTAAGAGGCGGACACAGAAGTGCCGTAACCAGATTGATAAATCATACGGATGAGAAAATTGCTGAAAATGACATTTCAAACCGAGAATTGTGCGCGGCGGTGGATTCAATTGAGAAAAAGGCAGATATTCTTCAAAACTTGGATAATCAGATAGTGGATTTGACAGAACCTAGCGAAACGGAGAAGGAAATATTGGATACTGACGATTTTACAAATAATATGGAATTAGCTGTCAGGAAATACAAGGACATGCTGAAAGATTCTGAAAGTCAGCCTTTGGTGAGTCGTATTTCTGATAATCTTACCCAACCACATACAAGTCAAGTATTGAATTTTAATCAGAATCATCAGAACTCCGATTCATTCCAACATTCGTATGATACAAACACTTCCGTAAATCCACCAACTACCTCAATTCAGTCCAAGATCTATCACAGATTGCCTAAACTAGATTTGCCGTCGTTTTCTGGAAATGTTATTTATTAGCTACCATTTTGGGAATCATTTGAAACCACGGTTCACACAAACCCGTCCTTAACTAATGTTCAAAGATTTAGCTACTTGAAATCACAAGTCACACACAAAGCGCAACAGTGTATTGCAGGATTATCATTGACCAGCGCAAATTATGATCAAGCCATTCATTTACTGAAACAGCGTTTTGGACAACAGCAGCAAATTATTGACGCATATATGCAAACTTTACTAGACTTACCTAGCCCATCACTTTCAGCAACCAGTCTTAGACATTTTTATGACAAAATGGAAACTAACATAAGAGGTTTGGAGTCACTTGGTCAAACACAGGATACTTTTGGAGCACTTCTAGTACCAATAATATTTGGCAAGCTTCCTATTGAAATGCGCAAAAACATGACACGGGAACATGGTCACAGTAGTTGGGACATCAGGTCACTTAGAGAAGCTATTGGTAAGGAAACTTTTGTACAAGAAATGGGAACTTTGGGAACTCACAGTGAATTCGATAATGTAACGCCTACTGCATCCTTTTATACTAGTTCTAGATCTACACTGAGACAGACTAATAATCATAACTAAAGTGAAGAAACCAAAGTTATGTATATTTTGCAATGAGTCGCATTTTTTCGTCTGAGTGTACAAAAATAGTCACATGTGAACAACGCTACGAGTATATCAAGCAGAAAAAACTTTGCTACAATTGTTTTGGGAATCATAAGGTATCAGAGTGTACATCAAAATACAAGTGCAGGAAATGTAATAGAAAACATCATACAAGTTTGTGTAATAACCAGGTCCAAACCGGAAACCCAAATCCAGCGCAAACAAGCACACCCAGGGCAACTAATGTGAGTACCGTAAATAGCCTAGTAAACACCGAGACCGCTACTTTACATTCTTCGATGGATTCAAGAACTGATGTTCTTTTGAAAACAGCAATTGTGCCCGTATGGTCAGGAAATTTGTCCGCATCTGCAAATATACTTCTGGATGAAGGATCCCAGAAAACTTTCATAACTGAGGAGTTAGCTACACATCTACAAGTAAGGCGCAACGGAACCGCTAATATAAGCTTGGCAACTTTCGGGGACACGAGTAGGAAAGTACAGAATATAGATAAAACAATTATTGATCTTGAGACTGAAACTGGGAAAAATATTCCGATGGAAGTTCTTATCGTGCCTACTATCGCCACACCTCTAGACAACACTATTAACTTCAAGGCATCTGCATTACCCTATTTTCAAGGACTGAAGTTAGCACATCCAGTATGTAATGAAGACACATTTCAAATATCAATGTTGATTGGAGCGGACTATTATTGGGATATTGTGCAGAATCATACTATCCGCGGGAAAGGGCCAACCGCAGTTAAGTCTCAACTTGGGTATTTGCTTTCTGGACCCATGCAGTCACCTAGTACTACTTGTAATGCCACTTCAACATCAATTCTTAATGTCTTGGTTCAGCACAAAGTTGAAGAATGTAAATTGGAACAATTCTGGGAATTAGAATCTATGGGAGTGAAGTCATCAGAGGAAGTCAACAATCTTTGAAGAGTATCAGGAGAAATGTATCGAATACACCGACAATAGGTACACAGCTAAGTTACCGTGGAAAGTTGAGTATAAGGAACCACCCACAAATTATGAAATCGTCAAACGTAGAACTTTGAATGTGATTAATCGACTAAGCAAGGATAGGAATATGCTTAAAATTTATGGAGACATAATTGCCGATCAAGAGAAGCGTGGATTTGTTGAAAAGGTTGACACAGCTGAAATACCGTCACATAAAATTCATTACATTCCGCACCATGCTGTAAAGAAATATTCTTCGACCACGCCAATTCGTATCGTCTATGATTGTAGTTGCCGTGAATCATCTGAGAAAGCTAGCCTTAATGATTGTCTCATGTCAGTACCACCTATGATAAACGATTTAACTGGAATACTAGCTAGATTTCGACTACAACCTTATGCAGTGTCTACAGACATAGAAAAGGCATTCTTGAACATCAATTTACATGAAGAGGATAGAGATGTCACAAGGTTCTTCTGGTTAAGTGATCCGAACGACCCAAATAGCCCACTTGTAACTTACCGTTTTAGGGTAGTTTTGTTTGGTACTACCTGTTCGCCGTTCATGCTGAGTGCGACATTAATGAAACACTTGAAGTCAAATCTGTCGTATACCTCTGAGATGTTAAAAAACGACATTTATGTAGACAATGTTCTGTCTAGTTTTCCGGATCAGCAAACACTTTTGTCGTTTTATAAAGAATCGAGATCACTTTAGCAAATGCAGGTTTCAATTTGAGATCATGGGGTTCCAATAACAGCGAATTACAACGTTTAGCAGCATCAGACAAATGCATGGACACAGATGAGACATTGAAAATTCTAGGACTCCGGTGGAGTGTTAACACTGACAAAATCATGTTCCAGAACAAGTTATCATTCGACGAGAACAGCATCTGTACAAAGCGAGAAATATTAAAACTGCCTTCCAGTGTATATGATCTGTTAGGAATTTTGAGTCCAGTGACTGTCAGTGCTAAGATTTTGATGCAATCGATTTGGAAACAGAAATTTCAATGGGACAAACCTTTACCGAGTCATATAAAGTCGAAATGGTTTGAAATTGTAAAGGATTTGCAAGCCGCATTGAATATTGAATTGCCTAGATGTTTATTGACCAAGGAAAATATAAACGAATATTTAAGCCTACATGTCTTTACTGATGCAAGCCAGTCAGCATACGGAGCGTGTGCATATTTGATAACAGGGAACCAGTCATCATTAGTAATGGCAAGAAATCGGGTCGCCCCCATAAAACGTATTACATTACCAAAGCTTGAATTAATGGGAGCAGTGTTAGGAGGAAGGTTAGCTAAACATTTGATTGAAAACTTGAATTTAGATAAAGAGACCGAGGTAAATTTTTGGTGCGACAGCCAAATCGTATTGAGATGGATTGCTACAAAGAAGCCGTTGAAGACTTTCATTTTGAATAGGATTAGAGAAATTTCAGAAAATGTTCAAAATCAGCGTTGGAGATATTGTCCCACAAACACGAACCCAGCGGATCTCTTTACACGAGGAGCAATGAGTGCAAAATTTATCCATAATGAATTATGGTTTAAGGGACCTACATGGATTACAGATAGGATAAACTGGCCGAAATTGGAACGGAAATGAAAGTGCGACAGTAGGTGAAATAGAAATTGATAATTCAAATCACACATTACTCTTATCTTCTAAGACTAAGTCGGACGAAATAGGAATACACAAGGTTATTGATATTGATAATTTCAGCTCTTTGAAAAGACTTTTGCAAGTATCAGCATATGTTATGAGATTCTTCAAAAATTGTAGATCTTCTAAGAAGGATAGAAACTTGACATGTTTATCAGTGAATGAAATAAATGACGTATTGTTGAAATGGATACAAAGTCTCAAATGGATGAATATGAAGATGCAATTCTTTACTGTATGGAGAAATATAATATTAAATCCGCAATTGTGCGACAATTAAATTTGTATGTAGATGAAAGGAACATTCTCAGATGCAGGACTAGAATTCAAAATGCGCTAGTGGACAACGAAACTAAGAATCCGATATTGTTACCGTCAAAACACAGATTGACAACTTTAATTAATATGGATACTCATAAACAATTACACGGAGTAAACGACACAGTCGCTCAATTACGTCATAAATATTGGATCCCTAGGATTCGTCAGCGAGTGAAAGTAACTTTACGTAACTGCGTTACTTGCCGGAAAGTAACAGGACATGCTTACCCAAAACCAGATATCCCTCCATTACCTAGCAACCATTTACAGAAATCAGTGCCTTTTGCAACAACAGGTGTAGACTTTGCAGGACCTCTTTATGTTCCAAATTATGACAATTCTAAAGTTAAAGTGTACATATGCCTTTTTACTTGCGCATCGTCTAGAGCTATCCACCTAGAGATAGTGCCGAGCCTTAGCAAGGAGTCATTCATATTAGCCTTCAGGCGTTTTGCAAGTCGAAAGTCACTTCCAAAAGTTCTTATATCGGACAATGCGACCACATTTGTATCTTCTTCGAGGGAAATTCAACTTTTAACAAGCTCAACAGACATTCAAGAGAAACTTAACCAATACGGGACCCAGTGGAAATTTATTCCTCGTAGTGCGCCTTGGTATGGAGGCATGTGGGAACGTCTTATAGGTCTTACAAAAACTTGTCTGAGGAAAGTATTAGGTGCAAACTGTATACATATGGAACAATTACAGAAAGTTATCACAGAAATTGAAGCGCATCTTAATGACAGACCTTTAACATATGTTATGTCGGAATTGAATGAACCCGAACCACTTACACCATCTCATTTACTTCATGAGAGAAGATTGACTACTTTACCGTATCCGAATACAGAAACGGACAAGCCGAACAATTGTGAAAATCTAACTCATCACAGCCTGAATAATCGTCTGAGAACACAACAACGCATTTTGGAACACTTTTGGACACGTTGGAAGAGAGAGTATTTGACTTCGTTAAAGGAACTCAAAAATACACCTGGGAACAATAATCAAACTGTGAAAATCGGGGATAGAGTTCAAATTCACGAGGAGGCGCCGAGAGCATCTTGGAAGTTAGCTGTAATCGACGAACTTATTAAAGGAAAGGATGGACTAGTCAGAGCAGTTAACTTAAGGACTAAAAATGGAACTACTAATTGACCAATATCTAAGCTTTATCCGATTGAAGTTAACGTAGATCCAAATGTGAACACGTCAGTCGAACGGATGTCAAAAGTGAGAGCCAGAGAAAAGATAAACAAATGGACTCATTAGGTTAAGGAATTTTATTTTATCTTCAAGTTATGGACTCTAAAGTTAATTGATAATTCATATTTTATTTTATTTTCATTTCATTTCACTTTCGGTCTCCGCAGTGTCAAGGATTATCTACGCTTAGAACTATTACCCAACGTAATAGCAGTAACTAACGTTACCCTTTGTTTACGTAACGTCTTTATTCTGTAACGTTGTCTTGTTTACTTTAGTGTATGTCATGAATACATGTTGAACTGAACACACGTCTTTCATTAGCGAAGTACTAGCCTAACCCTATATAGATCACGACAATATTAGGGGTTTCTGGTATAAAATCAAAATTCTGTTTGAATGTTTTTCTCTAATGGATTGATTGTCATCGATTGGCTGGTGTGATCAAATGAAGATGGCCACCAGTAAATACTTGCTGACTGTCAGAAAGGCATGCTATCTTGACATGCTTGATGAGCAAATGAGCAAAACATGGTTCTTTATACCTTTCTTGTTTTTGATATCATCATTATAATTAGACCCATAGTAAAAAATGAGTAATTATGCATGACACAGATAGGCAATGATTCATACAGTACATACAGAGTGTTTCAGTTACAAAACCGAGGTCTGACATATTTCACAGTGTAAACACCATTAAATGTCTGTGAACATGGTGAAAACATCAGCAAACTTCCTGTTGTTAATTACATAGAAATATATTGGCAAGTCATAAATGTCAGTGTAAACACCGACATTTCACCAGCAATTGTCAGTGTTTTCACTCATGTCAGACCAGGGTGTTTTGTAACTGAAACACTCTGTGTGTACTGTATCATACATGGACAGTGTACCTAAAATATCAATAGATTAGATATACTGATGATTGCCATCATAGACACTAATCCACAAGTCCCTTTGGGACTTTGATTTTTCATAGTTGCTAAATTTCATGTACTGGTATATGTTGAAGAATTTTACATACATGACATATGTTTACTATTTTGTTATATTCATGATCACAGTCATGATAGTAGCATTACTATCTGAGGAGATCATTGCACAAACATGATAAATACGTACAAATTTTATACACATGGTCAGGTGAATGACTGCTGATGTTATTCAGTTGAGATTCCCAAAATTTGTAGTCGCCCTTTAAACTTATTTTTCATACTGAAAAATCAATGTTTTTTATGCCCCCGTGAATCGAAGATTCGAGGGCATATAGTTTTTGTCTCGCCCGCGACGAAAGTCGCGAAAGCGAGACATAGGCGTGCAAAGTATGACGGCGACGGCGGCGTAAACTCAAGTTTTAATACAGAAGCCTTTGATGTAGGAACTTTATATTTGGTCCATAGGTAGCTTACGGCGAACCCTATCTGTCGGACCCAAAATCATGTGACCTTGACCTATATTTCGCGGTCCAGTGACCAGGTTAAGTTTTTTTGCTTAAGTCCATTTCTCAATAACTAGAAGCTAGAAGTCAATGATATTTGGTATATAGCTTGGTCTTGATTAGTACATGTCCGTCTGCCATATGGCTTTTGACCTTGACCTCAATTTCATGGTCTAGTGACCAGGTTAAGTTTTTTTGCTTAAGTCTGTTTCTCGATAACTACAAGCCATAGGTCAATGATATTTGGTATATAGCTTGGTCTTGGTTAGTACATGTCAGTCTGTCATATGGCTTTTGTCCTTGACCTCATTTTCATGGTCTAGTGAACAAAATTGAGTGTTTTATTAGAATATTTTCTTAATAACTGTAAGTGGTATGGTAATAATATTTGGCTTGTAGGTTGCTCTTGAGTAGTACATGACTGTTTTAGTGACAAGCAGGGACGGGCGAGACATCTTTTAGGGTCCACTCTTGTTGGTCTGTCTGTCTGTTTGTCCGCAAAAAACTTTTAACATTGGGTATATCTTTTGAATGGTAAGTGATAGGGCTCTCATATTTTGCATGTGTATTCCTTGTGGCAAGACCTTTCAAATGATACGGTACCAAAATTTTGGACCTCGTGACCTTGACCTTGACATGTGATGGACTTTTTGAAAAAAATAATAAACTTTAACATTGGGTATATCTTTTGAATGTTCCATGTGGCGATTAAAAAACTCGGTCTAATCGCCACTTTGGCGAATGAGAAATACAGTATTCGGAGATATCATGATATGAATAGAAAACTTCCTTCCAAAAAATGTTCTTATGACCAGATCAGAAGATGAAAATAAAACTTAAATTGAAACCAATGACGGGTATTTCGGCATCCATTTTCCGGAAGTAGTACAGTTCCGGTTTTTCATGTCCGTTTCCGTCGTTCTTTCTTTGTATTATCGTACTTTAGTTTACCTGATTCATGGCGGACATGAAGGGAACAAGGAAGGAATTCATTTCCCATTGCCCACAATGCTATTATATTTCAGATTTATAGTACTATCCTTTTATTCACCATTTCTATCAAAAACTATTCTTGCTGTTAAGGAACTTTTATTGGCACTTCAAAAAATGAAAAAAATATATATGCATGATGGCCTTCCTTTTGAGCTATTTATAGAAGAGTGGGGATACCCCCTTTAAAGTTCACAATGTCTGCATCATGTGCATAGAATGTGAAAAAATCCATCTTTTTTAAAAAATCACCAAAAATTACTGTGAAGTGCTAAACATTTTCTAATTATTTATTGAAAGACTACAAAGAGTAAATGACATAAAAATGTGAAAGACTTGGTTAATTTACATCTTATCATGCAGCACAGCCAATCCTTACATTACTTATCATTCAATTCCTTGGGTACACAGATAAACAAACTGGTTCCCTTACTGAATTCCTTCCTTTTTACCTGAAACTCAGTGATGACTTCTTGCAATAATAAAATAATAAAAACTTTTAAACCAGTGAAAATTTAATCGTGAGTGTGTTAAAATATATATGTTACAGGAGAGCATGATTCTTATCATCAAAGTGACTTCGCCACTTCACGAATTGAATCCTAGAGTGAGACCTGCCGGACCCCATTCACTCTGGCTAGCGCAGGTGAACTGAAGAATCAATCCATTAGCTCAACCTTTTTGCTATTGAAATCAGTTTCTACAACTTTAGTAGGCTTCCTCTTACAAGTAATTTGAATGTAAGACTAGAATTGACGAAATTGACAGTATCCCTACTATGTTGAGGAAATACTTTGAAATAATTTCATTTTTTGCATTTTTAAAACAAAAATGTCAAATGTTCTTTTTTTTTTTTTTTGTGGCGATTGAAACCTCAGCATGGCTAATTTTAATTTGCACCAATTAGCCACTTTGGCTAAGGGAAATTTTGGCCTACCGCTAACACAGTATATAGAAATTAAACTCCTTTATCATGTTTATAATGAAATGTTTCTTGATATCTATAGATTTTTTTTTTTTTTGTAAAAAAGATTTTTCAAATCATTCAGCATATTTTCTTCATTTATTTACTTTCGTTTTACAGGTATTTAGCTAGGCTATGGAATAGCCTAGCTATATAGATACATTTGTAGTTCTTGGGGGGGAGGTGAGGAGTACGCAGAAGACTATTGACCAATAGGAATCTCAGATTCTCGAAAATCAAAATGGCGTCCAGTTTCGTCCTGATAAAACGGGGTGGGGTTTAATTTTTCTGTTTCCTTGTGGAAGTTGAAAAGTATTATAAACATTTACTATAGGTGGTACTGGGAACAGGTTTGTAGAGGATGATGGGAATGGTATTGCAATATCGCTTAGCCAAATTTATAAATATAGATATGATAAAAAGAATAACAACAGTAATGTATAAATTTAAAACCAGAAGTTAATAAATAAAGATGAGGTATTGTGTAATAATAATAAATTATATACAAATAATAATATTATAAAAGACTTTTCAATTGTGTTAAACAAAGCATGATTAGTGTTGGTGGAGATACTTAGGCAATGGAGAACGAAAGGTGGAAAGAGATAGAATTGTGTTTTTTGCGGAAGAATAAAGAGCTACCGGTGTTTATTTGTGTGTGCTGTAAAAGGTTTATGTTTCGAAGCCAAGTACACGAGAAAGAATTTAATGCAAAAGATGAGAGGTTGAAAGAAATGTTAAAAGGAGAGAAGCATATTGTGTGTAAAACGTGTAACTCTTATGTGTGTAAGGAGGCTATACCTCCTCAAGCAATGATAAATAATTTAGGAATGGATAAAGCTTCTTTTGAAGAATTAAATACGCTAGAAAAACATTTAATTTCTCTAGTTTTACCATTTTACAAAATTGTGATTTTACCTAAGAGTGATCAGCGAGGTACATGGTCCAGTTATGTATGACAAAAAAAAACGAAAATTATTGATTTGAGTATACAAATACATCATGAGCCACCACACCCTTGTCAATCAAACACACAATTTTCTATCTAAGGCTGTTCCATAGCCTAGCGTATCATTTTTATTCATAAAAACCATTATCTGATTTATATCATCCACTTATGTTTATAAAGTCCCCTCGTGTTTTCTAGTTGTATTATATATATCAGTGATGAGGGATGTTACTAAAAATATCTGTTATTTCATTTCTTCTCTTCTGTGTATTCCTCCACTTTTTGGGAACCCGTATTGATGATCCCTGGTGTAATCAAAGTACTGATAACACTGATAGACAGAACACAATGAGTTGACTATAAATGTTCCAAAAAAAGGGGGGGGGGGTGAAAATTGTTTTCTTAATAATGCCTGGATAATGATTGGAGGGGTTCATTTGGGTGACTTCTGTGTTTGCATCCAATTGCAATCATCATTTGATGTGATTAAACTTTTCAGTTGATACCAGAATTTATTTCTACAAATTATTTTGTCAGAAAGACATTCATTGTTCAAAGTTGCTAAATGACTCTTCTTTACTTCTACTCGGGGGCATAAGTGTTTCTTGTAACTTTTAATCTGCAGAATTAAAGTATGGGAAAAAAAATTGACAAATATACAACCAATCACCAAACCAAATAAGCTATAATTTACACTATGGTGACTTCAAGATGAAGAACAACAATATACAATTATGGCCCGCTGTTAAGGGAAACATCCAGATTTGTCAACCCGAGGAGGGAAACGACCTCAAGGGTTGACAAATCTGGATGTTTCACGTCAACCGAGGGCCATAATTGTTTTATTATGTTTTAAACAATTTCATTAATTCCAAATCAAGTATTATGATTTTAATCTCACAAAGAAGACTGATATAATCTGCTAGTGCTTTTTAGTGCTTTTAGAATCTACAAGGTTGTTTTTCTCTGTGACGTCATATCCGGGTTGTTCAGCGGGAAACAATAGGGTTGTTCCCGCAGTGATGTCATATCGATGTTGTTTGCTAAAACATCCGAGTTATTTTGAAGTCAAATGATTGCTTTCATCCAATTAAATCTACTCTTACTTAGTAACATATAATAATAAGTGTTGTTCCATTGATAACTTCAACCAAGTATTTGTATAGACTTTGTGTCATGTGCATTTACTCCATATCCTGTCATTGTTTATCAATAATATAACGCCATATGTTTGTACCAAATTTTTTTATTCAAATTAACGCACTTAATCTTTGTCTTCATGCTCTTCTTGCATGTACATGTATTTTAAATTAAAAATACTAACATTTACTATAATATGTATTTTATTTTCTTGGTAAAATTTGAGATTTTGAGCCTGAATCCTCTAGGCCATTTGTACTGAGGTATATATACTAAATAAAGGCATATAGACAGATATTACTGATGGACATGTAGCTTATGATCATTTCTTTACTACATGTACATGTAAGGTCAATCTTATCTCAATGTTGACTGATATTTTTCGCTGGTCATTGATTTAACTATAAAAGTACCTGTGGACAAAAGGTTGTATACCTTTGTGTTTATTTTTAGTAACTGATGTATGTTACACTGAGGCAGTCATGACAATTTCAAAATATTTATGTAAAAATCGTGTGAGATAACTTTTTTCACTTTGGAGAAGTTTTTAATTCAGAACTAATAAAGTTTTGATTTTTACCTTCGTCAAAAATCCATTATTAAAATATCATGTTTAGGACTAATTTTGTTTGCTGTTTACTTTTATTTCATTATTTACATTTTGGGGTCATTTAATTTCGTGTTTGTTATTTTCGTGGTTGTTTGATTTCACATTCAGATTATAAATCAATAAATCTATATTGACCTTGTTATTGAACACCTGTGAGGCCAAAAGAAAAATAAATTATGGTTCATACTTTTTAGGTCAGTCATCTGTAAATTTTGAGTTTATCCTGTGTCATGTTTTAACACAATTTTTTCAAGTAGCCAAAAGGCCTAAAGTAAAATTGTGTTTTGGCTGACCCATCCTAATCTTATTTTATGAGTTTTTCATATATTTATGTAAAAATCAGGATTTGCCTCATCATATACCAGAAGCTTTTTTTTTAAGTATAAAGTTATGCCTACTTAACCCTAAATTTTAGGCAATTTTAAGGCATCCAGGGTCAAATTGTTTTTTTACTTGACAAACTTTTTTGTTGTCATATGTTCATGATGTTTGATGAAGAAAAAATCTTAATTTTCCACTCCTGGCTGAGAACCCATTCTCGCCAGTATCTCACCATGCACAATTTTTCTGCAGATTGAAAATGGTCAATTGAAGTGAAATTAACAGGTTTTCTACTTTGCAAATAACCAAAATCTTGCACAGAAATATCTAAAAACTTTTTGTGGAAATTGCAAGTGGTAAGATTGGGTACTTGGTGAGAATGAGTACTCAGTCAGTAGTGTTCACTGCTTGACAATGGACCACATGCAGATGGATAGTTCTTGTCATCCATTCATCAGTCAAACTAGATATAATTTTTAAAGAAATAATGCGTAGATGTACATAACATAATTAAAGGACATGTTGGCAAGACTTAGACAAGTCTTGCATGCTTTTTATCAAGTCCAAAGTTGTTAAAATGGTCGATTAACTAAGCTGTCACAAACAAAATACAACAAAATGTACTTGAATTGCTATAATTCAGTTTCTTTTTTGTAAAATATGCAAAAACCTGTAGTTTTATTTATTTAGCATTTGACAGTTCCAGAAAGGACAGTCCAAAAATGGCCAGGTCCAGCATATGTATAGTATGTGACGGTTCCAGTGACTGGCAAAAGACGGCCAATGTTGGTTACTTTTCTTACATAGATCGGGCAAAAATATTGTCTGACAGACAAACTTAATTTGCCTGTTCCATGATCATCTCTTAAGCTGGGTAATGTTTAGGCAAAGATAAATGTCCAAATATCAAAAACCGTACCTAAAAATTACTCTGAACTGGGACAAAACGTTATCCAATGTTACTTAAAATAATATAGTTTGTTTACATTTTTCTCAACCAGCCTAATTAAGCATTATTCAACTAGACTAAGCCAATTATATGTAAACTCTTATCTAAACTATTCACAGAAATAGAACTCAGCTTACTAGGGGTTTGTCAGCTCGTTCCAACATGAAAGAGGAGCAACATCAAATAAGGTCTTTTTATTTAATATGGTCATTACCCTGGTATATGTTTTAATTTATGTTTAATTGTCAAATTAAAAAGAAACCAAATCATGAAAAGTGATATTTTGACATTTAATGAAAAGGACATAGTACAAGTACAAATGACAAATTTAATTCATATTTAATCATTTCTATTTGTTTTATGAATAATTTAAATGATCAATCAGTGTTACATTTATGGCCTTCTATATGATGTGGACATGTTATTGATTAATGCATGATTGATGTGCTGATGACGAGGTGATTTTACCTAAAGAACTTGTAATTGGATGGGATGGATTTGTTGTCCAAAATATATTAAAATCCTTTGATTGTAAATAGATTTCTGCCAAAAGTTATTTAAAATTTAAATGAATTTTAGATCAGCTTATTTAAAAGAAATTAGATTTTCTATATTTAAACAGCACATTCTAAAATAAGATCACATATTGAATTACGGATATACATTTGTACATTTCTTATTGTAATGTTATCAGATTTGGAAATCTAGTGTTAAATGTTTTAGATATATACCAAACATGTATACAATTTTATTTGATTGGTAATATGCTTGAACTTTGGAATGAACTGCAATAGCTCGAACACCAAGGATGTCTGGAATCCTTTTTCTGGTCCATTTGTTTTGTTCAAGTTTAAACATAGTTCCACCTTCGAAGACTCGTCGAAGTTTGACGGTATATTGACCATGTATATGTATATTGTGATCTTTGTAGTTGTGTGATGTAACATGCTTGATATGTTTGTAACAAAAACAAACTAAAGCTAACTTTATCTAAGTTACTTTCGGTATTGCGAGTCATGCAAGTACTGCATTTTTTAATCTGTCTGTAAACTTTTAAGTCAAAATATTTATAAAACTGGGATGCCAATTACATTTAGGCTGACAAATAAAAAAATTTGTCAGTCCAAGCCACCTATTTCTTACCCTACTGTATTATTGAAATGACAGAAATCCAAAATTTGTGTTGGACTTTGTACGGGCTAAGCAGCAAATCTTGTCAGTCCGGCATGATTTTCATCAGCAAAAACTTTCTGACTGATGACACTTCTCAATAACTCTACATTGCCTAATGTGAGTGTAGTTGGTTTGCATATCAGCAATAGTAAAGAGCAGACACAAAATTTCACCACCACTGAAGAAAAAAAATATTGTGATATATATTTTTCTTTCTAGGTACATGGGAATTGGTTTGTCAGCCCAAGGTGTCAATATGAACAGACTTCCTGGATGGGATAAAAATTCATTTGGTTACCATGGTGATGATGGCCATTCATTTTGTTCCTCTGGTTCAGGTCAGCCATATGGACCTACATTTACAACAGGAGATGTGATTGGTTGTTGTGTGAATATGATTGACCATACATGTTTTTATACAAAGAATGGAATTAATTTAGGTATAAAATTAACATTTAAAATTTATACAATATTATTGCAAACAGGCGAATGTAAATGGCCAGACCTTATATGTCAATATTTTACACCAAGCTAAATGTTTGTATTCCAGTAGTCCCAAATTGCAGTAATCTATTTTGATTTATTTTGAAAATTCTAGAGGTTCTAAGAAAATTCTCTTAGATGCCATATATGGGTTTGATACTAAATTTTAAATATGTCAAAATACAGAATACCACACACATAAATTGAACAGTCATTGTAACAGTCATTTCATATACGGTAAGTTCTTCTTAGCATAAAAAATATTCAAATCTTGTTGAATTATNAGGTATATATAGTGAATAAAGGCATATAGACAGATATTACTGATGGACATGTAGCTTATGATCATTTCTTTACTACATGTACATGTAAGGTCAATCTTATCTCAATGTTGACTGATATTTTTCGCTGGTCATTGATTTAACTATAAAAGTACCTGTGGACAAAAGGTTGTATACCTTTGTGTTTATTTTTAGTAACTGATGTATGTTACACTGAGGCAGTCATGACAATTTCAAAATATTTATATAAAAATCGTGTGAGATAACTTTTTTCACTTTGGAGAAGTTTTTAATTCAGAACTAATAAAGTTTTGATTTTTACCTTCGTCAAAAATCCATTATTAAAATATCATGTTTAGGACTAATTTTGTTTGCTGTTTACTTTTATTTCATTATTTACATTTTGGGGTCATTTAATTTTTCGTGGTTGTTTGATTTCACATTCAGATTATAAATCAATAAATCTATATTGACCTTGTTATTGAACATCTGTGAGGCCAAAAGAAAAATAAATTATGTTCATACTTTTTAGGTCAGTCATCTGTAAATTTTGAGTTTATCCTTTGTCATGTTTTAAGTAGCCACAAGGCCTAAAGTAAAATTGTGTTTCGGCTAACCCATCCTAATCTTATTTTATGAGTTTTTCATATATTTATGTAAAAATCAGGATTTGCCTCATCATATACTAGAAGCTTTTTTTTTAAGTATAAAGTTATGCCTACTTAACCCTAAATTTTAGGCAATTTTAAGGCATCCAGGGTCAAATTGTTTTTTTACTTGACAAACTTTTTTGTTGTCATATGTTCATGATGTTTGATGAAGAAAAAATCTTAATTTTCCACTCCTGGCTGAGAACCCATTCTCGCCAGTATCTCACCATGCACAATTTTTCTGCAGATTGAAAATGGTCAATTGATTGAAATTAACAGGTTTTCTACTTTGCAAATAACCAAAATCTTGCACAGAAATATCTAAAAACTTTTTGTGGAAATTGCAAGTGGTAAGATTGGGTACTTGGTGAGAATCAGTACGTGAACATGGACCACATGCAGATGGATAGTTCTTGTCATCCATTCATCAGTCAGACTAGATATAATTTTTAAAGAAATAATGTGTAGATGTACATAACATAATTAAAGGACAAAACTTAGACAAGTCTTGCATGCTTTTTATCAAGTCCAAAGTTGTTAAAATATTCGATTAACTAAGCTGTCACAGACAAAATACAAGAAAATGTACTTGAATTCACTATAATTCAGTTTCTTTTTTGCAAAATATGCAAAAACCTGTAGTTTTATTTATTTAGCACTTGACAGATCCAGAGAGGACAGTCCAAAAATGGCCAGGTCCAGCAAACGTATAGTATGTGATCGATGGTTCCAGTGACTGGCAAAAGACGGCCAATGTTGGTTACTTTTCTTGCATAGATCGGGCAAAAATATTGTCTGACAGACAAACTTAATTTGCCTGTTCCATGATCATCCCTAGTAAGCTGGGTAATGTTTAGGTAAAGGTAAATGTTCAAATATCAAAAACTGTATCTGAACATTACTCTTAACCGGGACAAAACGTTATCCAATGTTACTTAAAATAATATATTTGTTTACATTTTTCTCAACTGGCTTAAGCATTATTCAACCAGACTAAGCCAATTATACGCAAACTCTTCTTATCTAAACCATTCGCAGAGAACTCAGCTTACTAGGGGTGATGACTGAGGGGTAAAAAAATGTATATGTCAACTCCGTTCTAACATGTGTCTAACATGAAAGATGAGTAACATCAAATAAGGTCTGTTATTTGATATGGTCATTATCATGGTGTATATATGTTTTAATTTATGTTTAATTGTCAAATTAAAAAGAAAACAAAATTATGAAAGGTGATATTTTGACATTTAATGAAAAGGACATAGTACAAGTACAAATGACAAATTTAATTCATATTTAATCATTTCTATATGTTTTATGAATAATTTAAATGATCAATCAAGGTGTTACATTTATGGCCTTCTATATGATGTGGACATGTTATTGATTAATGCATGATTGATATGCTGATGTCGAGGTGAACTTGTAATTGGATGGGATGGATTTGTTGTCCAAAATATATTAAAATCCTTTGATTGTAAATAGATTTCTGTTGATTGTAAATAGATTTCTGCCAAAAGTGATTTAAAATTTAAATGAATTTCAGATCAGCTTATTTAAAAGAAACAAGATTTTCTATATTTAAACAGCACATTCTAAAATAAGATTGCATATTGAATTACGGATATACATGTCATATTGTAATGTTATCAGATTTTGAAATCTAGTGTTAAATGTTTTAGATATATACCAAACATGTATACAGTTTTATTTGATTGGTAATATGCTTGAACTTTGGAATGAACTGCAATAGCTTGAACACCAAGGATGTCTGGAATCCTTTTTCTGGTCCATTTGTTTCAGTCTGCGCCAAAAACTTTTTTTCATTGTTGAAATAAGAGATTTACTAGTCCGAATCCCATTTTACTAGTCCGGAAAAAAAGAAAAAAATTTAACGCAATGAAAGGCAATGTAGATTCAGCATTTTGTCTAGAAAATGCAATATAAAATTACTGAAACAAAAAAATTCTTGCTAGTCCAGTCGGACTAGTGGTTGAAAAAATTTACTAGTCCGAATTCAAATTTACTAGTCTCGGGCATCGGACTAGTGCCTAACGGAGCAGACTGTTGTTTTGTATAAACATAGTACCTTGATAGCTTGAAGACTCGTCGAAGATTGACTGAATATTGACCATGTAGTAACATGCTTGATATGTTTGTAACAAAAACAAATTAAAGCTAACTTCATCTAAGCTGTTTCTAATGGCCACTTTCGGTATTGCGAGTCATGCAAGTACTGCATTTTTTTAATCTGTCTGTAAACTTTTTAGTCAAAATATTTATAAAACTGGGATGCCAATTACATTTAGGCTGACAAATCAAAAAATTTGTCAGTCCATGCCACCTATTTCTTACCCTAACATATTATTGAAATGACAGAAATCCAAAATTTGTGTTGGACTTTGTACGGGCTAAGCAGCAAATCTTGTCAGGCCGGCATGATTTTCATCAGCAAAAACTTTCTGACTGATGACACTTCTCAATAACTCTACATTGCCTAATGTGAGTGTAGTTGGTTTGCATATAGTAAAGAGCAGACTCAAAATTTCACCACCACTGAAGAAAATATTGTGATATATATTTTTCTTTCTAGGTACATGGGAATTGGTTTGTCAGCCCAAGGTGTCAATATGAACAGACTTCCTGGATGGGATAAAAATTCATTTGGTTACCATGGTGATGATGGCCATTCATTTTGTTCCTCTGGTTCAGGTCAGCCATATGGACCTACATTTACAACAGGAGATGTGATTGGTTGTTGTGTGAATATGATTGACCATACATGTTTTTATACAAAGAATGGAATTAATTTAGGTATAAAATTAGCATTTAAAATTTATACAATATTATTGCAAACAGGCGAATGTAAATGGCCAGACCTTATATGTCAATATTTTACACCAAGCTAAATGCTTGTATTCCAGTAGTGCCAAAATGCAGTAATTATTAGGGCCCCGCCATGAAATGGCGGCGCCCTATAGTAATCAGCCTGTCCGTCCGTTTGTCTTTCTGTCCGTCCGTCCGTTCGTCTGTCCGTCAACATTTTCCATGTCGTAAGATAACTCAATATTGCTTTGACAGATTTTTATGATTTTTTTACTCAAAGTTTAACTTGACCAAAGGAAGCTCAACTTCGTTTTTATATGAAAAAGTGCATATTTTGAGAATTAGCTCAATGTCGTACGATAACTTAAGATTGCCTTCAAGGATTTGAATCATTTTGATACTCAAGGTTGTTCTTGAATGAAGGAAGCTCCCTTTTGATTTTGAGGAAAATCGAAAAATGATATTTTGGGAAAAAACTTCGTTTTTATATGAAAAAGTGCATATTTTGAGAATTAGCTCTATGTCGTACGATAACTTAAGATTACCCTCAGGGATTTGAATTATTTTGATACTCAAGGTAGTTCTTGACCAAAGGAAGCTCCCTTTCCTTTTTGAAGAAAATCAAAAAATGATTTTTGGGAAAAAACTTTGCTTTTATATGAAAAAGTGCATATTTTGAGAATTACTTCCTTGTCGTACGATAACTTAAGATTGCTTTCAGAGATTTAAATGATTTTGATACTCAAGGTTGGACTTAACCAACAGAAGCTCCCTTTATATTTTGAGGAAAATTGGAAAATCACTGTTGGGAAAAAACTTTGTTTTTATATGAAAAAGTGCATATTTTGAGAATTAGCTCTTATGTCGTATGATAACTTAAGATTGCCTTTGGGGATTTAAATGATTTTGATACTCAAACTTGAACTGGACCAAAAGAAGCTCCCTTTCATTTTTTAGGAAAATCAGAAAAAGATTTTTGGGAAAAAACTTCGTTTTTATATGAAAAAGTGCATATTTTGAGAATTAGCTTTCTCGTATGATAATTTGAAATGACCTTCATATATTATTTTCAATGTTTTGATTTGATCTGAACAGATGAGACATAAGTTGTCAAAGCAGCCATATGTAGAAACTAAATTTACAATAACTTAAGATTTTGTTATTTATGTTTTTCCCCAAAAATTGATTTCCATGAAATTCTGCAAAAAGGCTTTTGGGACACACAAGGGGGCAGGACCCTTTCTGACTTTGTCAGTATTCTAGTCTATTTTGATTTATTTTGAAAATTCTAGAGGTTTTAAGAAAATTCTCTTAGATGCCATATATGGGTTTGATACTAAATTTTAAATATGTCAAAATACAGAATACCACACACATAAATTGAACAGTCATTGTAACAGTCATTTCATATACGGTAAGTTCTTCTTAGCATAAAAAATATTCAAATCTTGTTGAATTATAATATACATGGTGAATGAAAGGATATTGGGTGAATGCACTTGAGACAGTCTCTACAAATACATGGTAAAAACAAGCAAAGGAACAATGCTTTTGTTGTTATTCCTTATCTTGAAGTCACCATGAGGCCAATGAGCTTTGCTCATACCTAAAGCTCATAACTCATAGTAAGTTCAACACGGCCTCTAGCACGGTTTGAGCGGAATTCTTTGCTTATTGTCGAATAACGCTACATCCATGTCTTTTCTGGTCATGGATGCGGGATTGTCAACAAATATAATTTTAACTGGCACAGTGTTCTTACAATCCCTGTCATGCGTTTCCCGACTAAAACACCAGTGTCATAAGCTAGTGGACGATTACAACATTTAGACGAAAACAGGGCACTCATGAAGTCGATTGTAATAAAACTTGACATTATAAAATAGTGAGATGTTGGCACTTTAAACAGGTGGTCAGAATTACATTTTGAAAAGTTTGAACTTTATCTGGATTATTACTGTGATGTCAGAGATACTTATTAGAAACTATCATTTGTAATTGAAGACGAAGTAGTGAAGGTCGTCATATTGAAATTGTGAATATGAACTTTGTTAAATTTATTTTGTATTTGAACATCATTCAGATTGCAAGTAATTGATTGTTGTAATATGCTCTTATTGCATTAAAATAATTACATGATCATGCAATTGTTATATTCCCTAAGAATTACCTCCCTTTGAGTCATGCTCCTGTGCAGTTCTCCTTACATATAAGATATTATTTTATTGAATCACAACTGTGCATATTGGATTAACCAGAGATTTGTCGACATTTATGTAGAATCAATTTACATAAATCAATCACTTAATCTATAGAATTGAATGTTAAAAGCAGAAATTGAAGTGTGTTTTTTATACTATCATGGATGTATGTAGCTTGTAATGAAATCGTATCTACATGGAATATCAGTATGTGAATGAAAATGACAAGAAGAAGATTATGTCTTACAACATCTTTACTGTACATACTATGAATAATAACTTATACTTTGTATGTTCTGTTTACAGGTGTAGCATTTACAGACTTACCTATAAACACAGTAGGTATTAGTTATAATCAGTATATAATACTCCATTAACAATGAAGGGATATTGAGTAAATACACATGAGACATGGTTAAATCAAGCAATGGAACAATTCATTTATTGTTGTTCTTCATCTTCAAATCACAATGAGGCCTTCAACAATTACTTTTGCTCATACCTCATTGTAAGTTCAAGACGGCCACTAGTATTGGTTTGAGCGGAATTCATTGCTAATTGTCTAGGATGTCACATCCATATCTTATTTAAGGTAGATTGACACTTATACACGGTGCATTTGATTGGCGCATTTGCGAAACACAAGTCGGATGCGGAATTGACTGGATTTTCAAGCCAGAATATTCCTTATTTGGCCTTTTCATTGTGATGTCATAATAGATTGACATATACTTTCCCGCGAATTATCTCCCTTTTACCATAAATATTGTCTGTTTCGTAAACTATATAAAATATTTCTCTTAATCAAACGGTGACATATAGATTTTATCAGCTCAGCTTATAGCTGAAATGTATACCTGTCAAAAAATTTTAAAAATCTGTCCGATGTTTATTTCATATGAAAGCTAAACAATAAGCATGTTCTAGCAGTTCCCTATATATTCTTTGTAAATATTGCTGAAAATAGTGAATTTAGCCTGATTTTCAAAGCCTGATTACAGGAAAAGATGATCGGTGACATATTATCTTTATTTTATTTTTTGAACACATGGGCTAAGAACTACAAAATATCTTAAAATAAAAAAAATTCTGTCTGATATTTTTATTAGGCTCGAACTACCTTAACCTTTGATGCAAGATCATCAACAGACATTAAATAAACAGACAAAGCGCTCTTAAATCACTGTAAATGCATACCTGCCATAACATTGTATATACTTAATTGAATATATAAGTCATGGGTGGATCCTAACATGCAACAATTGTTCTTTCCTGTCCAAAGATATGAAAACACTTGGCTTCTAATCTGATAAACCCCTCAATTCACTGCAGATTGTCTCTAGTATTGCAAATTAAAGAAGAAATAAATTTATTTGTCAAATTACATATGAGGAAGATATGGGGTACATGTTAATGAGACATCATTCTGCTGCTTAAATTATTAATATCCCAAGTTTCTACATGTTTCATAACTTTTGAAAGTGACATTTTGGTTAGTATATATATATATGATATAGCATCCCTTTGGAGACATGCATATCACGCTTGAAAATTAACAAATATGTCTTTGAAATCTGATTTATTGTCTCTCCTCCATCTGTGTTGGTATTTCCCAGTAATGGAAACATTACAATATTAAAATAAAAATTTGACATACACAAAAACATTTGCAAATGTTGGAAAGTTTTTGTAATAAACACACAATTCTACTTTTTTTTACAGTGACTTCATTTTGTTCATTTGTAAATCATTTGATACAAAATGCGTATTTCCAGCTGAAAACAGGAAAGTGATGAAGAAGGAATATTGTAGCCAAGTTTGGATGAAAGAAAGTAAAAGCAGTTATTAATATGATGTCTTAACACTCCACACTGGATAAAAGAAAAAATGTTTTAAAAATGAAATGTTTATTTCTGTTATAGCTAGCATTATACCCTACAGTAGGATTACAGACACCAGGAGAAGTTGTGGAAGCTAATTTTGGACAACTCCCATTTGTATTTGACATAGAAGATTATATGAAGGTTTGTCATTATCGCCTCACTCAAGCAAATAGTAATTCAATTTTTCACCCATTACAAAGTTGAAGTCTATGTATCTTTTGTATTCTTGACTCTTGGTCTTAAAATTGGCTTACTCAACATAATGGTTCTTTATGCACAAGAAAACAAGCCAGTTTCATATTCTCATTTGATGACAAGTTTTATAATACAACCAGAGTTGAAATAACAGCCTGCCCTCAAGCCTGTGGCAGGCTAATATTTTCCCAAAACTTGCATAGACATATAGCAGATATTCTGAAATGCTGCATCAGAGAAGGCTAAAATTTGGAGTTTGTTTCCAACTGCACCTAACAGGGGACCATACTTTCTTGTCTCCACATGCTCATGCATGCACAGGGATCACCCTGGGTTTTGATGATGATGGGCCAAAGTCCCCTTATTATCATGATTATCAAAAGTAATGGGCCATTAGGCTGGGGGTATGGGGCTGTTAAGGCTAACATTGCTGTCCAGGGGCAAAGCTCCCATCAGAAAATGATTTTAAGCAATTTTGGCCACCTGGGATCAATTTAAGAGTATAATCAATTTAAGAGTAGGTACTAAGATGCACAGGTCACATTGTGTTGTTGAAACTTTAAATCTCATCCCTTCTCTGTCTTTGTATGCAGCATACTAGAATAAGGACTTTGTTACCTATTTTGAACATAATATAATCTTACATGTTCTGATTCCTGCACATCAACTCACTCCGTGTTTTTAATAGGTTTCAAAAATGAATATAGAAGTAACAATCCACAAATCATAAATTCAAAAGACATGATCACAAACGGCACAAAAAATAAAGCACTAACAGTGTGAACCCCTAGAGACGTGGTCAAGAAGGATAACGCATGATCTGCTCCAAGAACATGACGAAGCATGGTCATAGGTCAACCACAGGAGACTGAAATTTTATCAATATTTCATTTCAAGTCGAAATAGGAAGCCCCACATTCATACTCGCTACGTTCGTTAAACCATCGTATTTCAACTTGAAATATTGATAAAAATGTCCGACTCATGTGTGTTAACCAGGAATGCGTTAGCCCAAGGTGACTAAAACCTTGACTGGTCTGTGTTTATTGTTTCCGTCACGTATCTCTTGTTCATGATCATCATTGGTTGCATCGCATCGTAGTCTTTATTCCGTGTTGCGAAAAAAGACAACGATCTCTTGTTTGCTTTTCAGCAACGGCATGGTTTTGTGACACTCGATGTCTTTCCTTTCATTTGAGTCATGAATACGAAAAACCCCGAGAAAAATACGACTGGTTTACTCTCTAAGATAAACATTTGGGGACCAGTCAAACAAAATAATGTATTTTGATCCCGGTAAACGGTGCATGAACTACGACTACAATGGGCCATGCATACATACTAATGCACCCAACAGGCGCAAACAACACTTTTTAATGGGCCATTTCATATATTAACAGGGCTATGGCGCAATGGCGTGGCCCAAAGTGATCCCTGCATACAAAATCATTTTACAGTCAAGAAGGTTACATAGGCAAATTTTAAAATTTATGGAACTTTGGAAAGCACAATCTGTAATCGATATCATGGATATGGGGGCAAATGTTGGGTGAAAACTCTACAAGGGTAAAATATTATAACATTAAATGAATAATCTTTTTATGGATATAGTTATTATTTACTGTAAAACTTTTTTCAGGAATGGAATATGAAGACACGACTAACAATAGAAAGATTTCCTGTTAATGACAAAAAAGGAGAGTGGCAAACTGCCTTACAGAGGTAAGTTGTGTCAATTGCTAATGTATACTAATACAGCTCTCAAAATGTAAGTCAAAATAAAGAGTAAAATGATCGTATGACATGTTATCCGCTCATATGATTATAAAACTCTATACTTTGACTTATGATCTGTAATTTTGATTGTTTGGCAAACTGGATAACAGTAATTTAATGTAATTTACTGTTTGGTAAAAACGTCTTACAGCTGTAAAATGTATTTTCTATAGTTTGGCAAACTGCCTTACAGCATTATAATGTAATCAGGCCTGTCAGCCTTCCTGGTTTCTTGGGGTTTTTGAGGGAAACCCCCCATGGAGGCTTCAAAAATCAAAAGTTGAAATTCCAAATAAAAGACACTTGAAGACAATTAAATAAATAAGGAAGAGTTGAATGTAATGATGAAACACATTGTAAGAACGCAATAAACAACAAAAGCATACCATAAGAACCCCTTTAGCCAAGTTATAAGGAGTTTCCTTATTTGACATGCAGCAAAACCCCCATGGCAATTTTCCAAAGTTGGCAGGCATGTGTAATTAATATTTTTTGAAAAACTGATTAGCAGAGCTGCAATGGTTGTTTGGCAAACAGTCTGCGAAGTTTAAGTTATAAGTTGAAGTTAAATTTCGCAGGATCATAATTACAAACACTGTTATACCCATTTTATATAATACTACTGAAATGTAGTGTACAATAGCTATTATACCAGGTGAAAGTTTGTATTCTGTAAAACATCTGGTACTTCTTTATTATACTATTACTAAATATTACACATTATTGCAACTCAATCACAATAGAACAGGGCCTCAAATTTCTAAAATAAAAATTAAAAAAAGCAAATGTCATTACAGAAAAAAACAAGAGATTGTGTCTGTAAGACACGGATGCCCCGCCAATAAATTTATTGCAAAAGATAACCTAAGTTAATTGGGCATAAAATAAATCCTCTGTTAGTGAATTTTGATGGAATATTGTGTGTAGTTGCTAAGAAGTGGACCTAAACCCAAATATTTAACAAAGTCATTCAAGCATAAAATGTAGGTTATGGATACCCAATGCTTGGTGAAACAGGTAGTTCTCCTATAGATGAATGTTACACTTAAATATCATGATGCTACAATACTTAGTCATTGAGAAACAGCCTTAAATGCAAAAGTTAACCAAAGTCACTGAAGCATAAAATGTAGGTCAAAGTCACTTAATTGTGAATGACTTGGGTAGTACTCATCAAGGCAATTAATTTGATGAAACATCAATGTCTTATAATGCGTAGTTGTTGAGAAATGGACCTTAACACAAAACTTAACCTTAGTCACTGAAGCGTAAAATGTAGGTCAGAGCCACCTAATTGTCAGTGATTTGTGTAGTACTCATCAAGACAATTTATTTGATGAAACATCATTGTCTTATAATGTGTAGTTGTTGAGAAATGGACCATAAAGCAAAACTTAACTAAAGTCACTGGAGCGTAAAATGTAGGTCAAACCCACCTAATTGTCAATGATTTGTGTAGTACTCATCAAGATTATTAATTTGATGAAACATCATTGTCTTATAATGTGTAGTAATTGAGAAATGGACCTTAA
>MJUU01042378.1:55124-70601 GCA_002080025.1 Modiolus philippinarum
ATGATTTGGGTAGTACTCATCAAGGCAATTAATTTGAAGAAACATCATCGTCTTCTAATGTGTAGTTCTTGAGAAATGGACTTACATGTAAAACTTAGAGTCACTCAACCATGAAATGTAGGTCAAGAGTCAAACTGCCTGGTGAACTCTGTAGTACTATCAAGGATCTACGTACTGGCCTACTAAAATTGTTCTATACCTTACAGTTTCCGAGAAATGTACCTTAACGCAAAACTTAACCGGATGTACGGACAGACGGACGGACGGACGGACAAGGGTAACACTATATGCCCCTTCCACATTCGTGGGCAGGGCATAAAAATTCTTACACATGAGGCAAGACCATTTGCAAACATTAAATGCTTGATATGAATATTACTGTATAAGTGGTTATTGTTGTGGATACTTAATGTATGCTTTATTTGCAGGTATTTTGATATCGCAAAATTTAATTTAATGCTTTATTTATTTAATGAGGATGACACACAGCCCGAGGGCTACAAAGTTGCTCTCCTCGACATTAAGATAGACAAGACAATATAATACAAGACAAAATACATTACATAAAACTCTCTCGCACACACTCACCCAATAAAGTACAAATAATAGTAAATGAATATGTACAATAATATTTATCAGAATCTTTTACTAACTGCAAAATTTCATACTGAGAAATATGATTATATGAGACTATATACTGTAAATGATGAGGAATCGCAAATATTTCATAACAAGAAAATAAAATCAAGCAATTTAACAGGATGGCGCAAAATTTTTGACCCATGAAAATAAGCACCCAATTTCAACATTCCATGAATCTACATAAACAAACAATAGTTTCAACATGGTTGGATTACCATAGTAATTTGTTAGACAGTATGACTTCTCTAGACTGTTTGTATTAAAATTATGTGTAATATCTTTACTTTCAGAATTGTCTCGACATACCTTGTGCATTATGGGTACTGTGCCACAGCAGAAGCTTTTTCTAAATCAACAGGACAGACATTTGACGAAGATCTCACCTCAGTTAAAAACAGACAAAGTGGGTTTAGTTTTATAAAATAAAACAAGAATTTTCACCTTATGTCCTAAATATTTATAGGGTTTACTAATCTATTTTGTAATGCGACCCCCCCNATGAATATTTTTGTGGTTCTTGCCTGTGCTCTATGTTTCCTCTTAAGAAATAGTAATCAGAATGAGTCAAATTTGTCATTTTTCGAGAAAATGTGCAATTTGTCCCATTTTCTAAAGTGAAAAATTCTGTAATCGTACATCAATACCTGAGTAATTTTCCTTTTAACTGTTAACCTATATCCATAGAACATTTCAACAATATACAATGTGAATTTAAGCAAACTTATTTTTTGAGGCCAAATAAGGCCCTTACCGCACCTACTCCTTTACAAATTGGGGTTGTTGAAAAAAATTGTACATTTACATGTATCAGAACAGGACAAATTTTATCTTGTTATATATGAATAGTAATGAAAACTGGAAAGTCACATGCTTTGCTCTTGTAGTATAAATAGTTTAATTTTGATATACATCTGTATTCACATGATATCAAAATACTGGCCATTTATAGTGATCATTTATGTTGATGTTTCTTCAGTCTTCATGGCGGTATGGTTTCACAAGAATTCATTGACTTTCCAATCTCTTCTTGTTAATTATACCCCCACGAACGAAGTTCAGGGGGGTATATAGGAATCACTCTGTCCGTCCGTCAGTCCGTCTGTCTGTCTGTGATAGCAAACAATTTTTCATAACAGTTTTCTCAGTAACTACTCATCACTGCAACATGAAATTTTGTATGCAAGTTTATAATGATGTCCTATACCGCAAGCAGCGATTTTAGGATTGCCAGACATCTACTTCCTGTTTACGGACTTAGTTAATTTTCGAGATCTTTTTGTCAATCGTTGAAACTTTTCGTAACATTTTTCTCGGTAACTACTCATCACTGCAACTTGAAAGTTGTATGCAAGTTTATAATAATGTCTTATACCGCTAGTAGCGACTTCAGGATTGGCAGAAATCAACTTCCTGTTTACCGACTTAGTTAATTTTTGAGATCTTTTGTCAATTGTTGAAACTTTTCGTAACATTTTTCTCAGTAGCTACTCATCACTGCAACTTGAAATTTTGTATGCAAGTTTATCATGATGTCCTATACTGCAAGTAGCGATTTCAAGATTGCCGGAAATCTACTTCCTGTTTACTGACTTGGTTAATCTTCGAGATCTTTTGTCAATCGTTGAAACTTTTCGTAACATTTTTCTAGGTAACTACTCATCACTGCAAATTGAAATTTGTATGCAAGTTTATAATGATGTCCTATACCGCAAGTAGCGATTTCAGGATTGTCTGACATCAACTTCCTGTTTACCGACTTAGTTAATTTTCGAGGTCTTTTGTCAATTGTTGAAACTTTTCGTAACATTTTTCTCAGTAACTACTCATCACTGCTGCTTGAAATTTTGTATGCAAGTTTATTATGATGTCCTTTACCACAAGTAGCGATTTTAGGATTAATGGACGTCAACTTCCTGTTTACGGACTTAGTTAATTTTCGAGATCTTTTGTCAATCGTTGAAACTTTTCGTAACAATTTTCTCAGTAACTGCTCATCACTGCAACTTGAAATTTTGTATGCAAGTTTAGAAGGATGTCCTATACAGCTAGTAGAGATTTCAAGATTGCTGGACATCTACTTCCTTTTTAACAACTTCGTTAATTTTTGAGATCTATGAGCAAATTTCACAAATTTTTTAGTACACAATGGAATTGTGCAATTATAACTTTTTTGTGACAAATTATATCGGGGATCTTCTACTCCAATGGGGAGTGGGGGGTATCATTTTGTGGCCCTCCAGGCCACAGTACCTCTTGTTTTGATTTATCTGTGATGATGCCTTGGTAATTGTCAGAGGTATTATTCTATGGACTGTTTAAATTGTGACAGGCAAACTTGATTGGGTATGTTCATTACTTTGTTGACAGTTTTGCAGTCTTTGCAAAATACATTTGAAATTTGGTGAACATTCCATCTGGAGGTCTTTTATGGCTTATCGGACCAACCAGAAGGTCATTGGACAAAAAAGTTCCCACAAATTTTGTATTATTGGTGATTTCCGGGAAATCATCATGTTTTTTTCGGATATCGGTTTATTAATAGTTATCACTTCCTGTTTGGATTGTTCTTCCTTATGAGCAGTAGTCAATTTTACCCATATTTTATCAATGTGAACGAAGATTGATGACTGGCAATGTTATCGATAACAAAATAAAGTCGCAAATCTACCAGATGATTGTCATTTTGCAGCCTGAAACTTCATTTCTAGTGGTTTAGCCGAAGAATCATGTTGGACTCTCAGACCGACACCTTTCAATTTTTTACCAGTACTCCTGCCAAAATGTTGGTTTTGTCCATCGGACTGATGTGTTTTGAGAAGACTGGTTTTGCTGTCACATACGTGTAGATCTTTGATGAATGCCTTAAGTTTATGTTTTGTTATGTTGGAAAGCAGCAAAAAAATGCATACCTGCCAACTTTCACGATTTTAGCGTGATCTACACGATTTTAACCTTCTGTCACAATGTCACGATCGTGAAACAAAAATTTGGCATAAAACACGATTTTTGAAAATTTACACGAAAAAATACCGTGTAAAAAGGATTTTCAGTGTTCAAAGGGAAATAACTCTAAATCTTATGGAAAATCATGAATCAGCAAATCAAAAAATCGGGATTTCCTTTGATCACGCATTAATGAGGTGATTAATTGCGGTTGTAGACAAAATGAAAAACTGACGGCTAGTATGGAATTTTGAGTTGTTTTTTCTCAGCTTTGGTTTTATTATCATGAAAATTATAAAAGTGTTGGGAATGGAAGGCATGTTATCAGTTGTAAAATGGTACTCAGTCCGCCAAAAGAGAAACGTTCGCCTTTGTGTCGTTACTTGGAGAAATGGGAGTCCAATGAGAGATTTAGTGGATGACTGCGAGTGACTAGGCCGTTGTAAGACCCATTGTGCAGAGTTTGCATAGTTGAACACAGTAGCGTGGGCATTCGATAGATCCAAAACTCTCTTACACGGTATGTGTCCCCATACTGAATGCTGGAATATGTAAAGGAGCCTTAACGACGTTAACAAACATATTGGTACTGTAATGCACGAAAGGCCACTCAAAATCCTAGAACACCACTTTTTTGACTGAATCAGAAAAGGCAAAAAATATTTAAAAAAATGTAATGCTTGCTTTAGTTATAGAAGAATGGAATAAAAGGAGAAATGCAGTAAATGTACATCAGACAAATAATAAAGGAGAGAGAAGTGGTTTCATTAAGAAGCTTACAATCTTTAATCTTCCCCAAAACAGTCAACTGTGAATTGTAATGCAACATTTATATAATGAAAGATTTGATTGGTCAGAACTGGCCGTCAATTCCACCATCTACACACCTGGGACATGGAAGGTTCCCTGTTTAGTNAACTCGAAATTCGGACAATTAATAGTTTTTTCCCTAACTTGAAGTTCATGTTTTGATCGTAAATTGATAGCGTACATTGTAGTTTATTTTTCCTATATGGTATATGGATATCGAGTATTGACCAATCAAATCATATTATATAAGGTACCGGAAGCCTTGTATAAGGTACCGGAAGAAGTCAATATGGCAGCCCCCTGCTTGTTAAAATTTTCATACAAAAACACAAATTATAGAATAACCACTTAAGATCTGAAAACGGGTCACGGCAACAACGTTTTAAAATACATGTTTGAATAACATATCAAATTTAATTTTTTGAGTGAACTTTCTCTTTAATTCAAATCAATGATAACAGCAACATAATGATTAACAGCAAGCACTGCTTTTTTGTTTCCCTTTAACAGTTAAAACAAAGTATAATTTAACAGAACATTAAACACCAAATGGTCAAAAAACAGTTCACAACTGATTTAATTGACCAAAAATATTTAAGTCAAGAATTAGCAGAAATGTCCAAAATACAATAAAAGAGGAATGTCTTGCCTCCCTCAATAAAGAGTAAAGTCTTCTATAACCCCTAGATGTTTGTATTTGATAAAAAAAAAGAGCATCAAATATTAGACAAAAAAAACTTCGCGCAAAACTCAGCAAAATATCACACGCCTGAAAAAGAGGGTGGCACATAAAAACCCCCATTGAGATTTTCAAAAGTTGGCAGGTATGAAAATGGGAAAATTAAATGTGATTTAAATTGGATACAACTTATTTTCAGACTAAATATGTCCAAAATTATAGCTGCTGCTATAGAAATAAAAAAAAAAATTACAAGTGTTACAAACTGGATAAAACATTACTGACGGAATGTATTTTGTTTTTATAGTTTTTAATATGGGAGTTTGTTTTGGAGACTTTGTATTTCATCCAAATCATTACTAGTTAAGTTTGGACTATACATTTATTTTTGACAATTTTGTTTTCTTAAGAAGACACATCTAAAACTGATATTTTCTTATCATCTCGGACATTAATGAATCTATCATCTGAATGAGCTGGATTTGGATATGAGTTTGATTAAATTAATGTTCACTTCATGTTTATTATATATGAAGACTATTGTAAGAATCTCTAATAAATATTCTCTAGTCTGGCATTTGGATTTATAATAAGAAATACTGTATAATGCATGTTCTATTAAGAAATTATAAGTAAATATACATGTTTAAACGGAAAGCTTTATAATTTGAAGACCAAAAAAACACTCAACCAAAATTTGTACATAAAAAATAGGTTTTCTAAAGGGAAATAGTGTTTCATTGTTAAAATAGAGAATCAAATGGAATGTATGCCAAATTGAAATGTTCATTATTAAGTATTTGGATGCGGTTTTTTACTGGTGAAAACTTGCAGCATGATGTTGTATTTTATTGTCAACTGAAAACAATTCCTTAAATTTAAAGTATTAAAGCTGCATTGATATTTATTTGAAAATAAATTATCAATCATAAATACCTTATAATTCAACAGGAATACAGAAATTGGTACTAGCTGGCAGAATGGGTGAAGCTATAGAAACAACAACAGAACTATATCCAGGATTGTTAGAACATAATCTTAATTTATTATTTATGTTAAAGTGTAGACAATTTATTGAAATGGTAAACGGAACAGACAGTGAAGTAAGGGGTCCTGCAATACGCAGCCCCAAATCACAAGGAAGTAATCGTTCCAGTCCGAATATGAGCCCGGTACATCATTTAAATTCAGCCAGAAACACTCCTGTTGGATCTCGGGGCAGTAGTCCCAACCGACCCATAGGGGTCAAAGGTCATAGTTCAGGGTCAGTAGGTCAAAATTCACAAACAAACAATCAGAATAGTTGTGATCTCAAACCTATAAATGAAGAAGAAATGAATGCAACAAACTTAGCCATGAATGGCAAAGATACACCGGTTATAGACAGTGACGATGTAGATATGTGTGATGGTGTGATAGAGGACGGTAAACATGTGACAAACGGTACTTCAGATGGATTATGTGTGAATGGATTTAGTCAAAAAACAGATAACTGTAATACAGAAGATATGGGTAGGTAGATTTAAATGATACATGTACTACATTTTTGTCTCGCCTGTGATGAATGTCGTGAAGGCGAGACATAGCGACCATAGATTCTGTCGTCGTTTTCAGTGTTAGTGTCGGCATCATTGTCCACATTTGGTTAACCCAAATGTTAAACTTTTTTTTAAAACTTGAATAACTTTCTCATATCATGTTCAATATCAATGAGATTTTGACACAATATTCATTGCAACTTCATTATTGAATCCCAAGTTTAATTTTGAAAAAAAAAAAATCCCAATTTTTCTGTATTTTGCCATTAGTTGGACTTAGTTTTTTATACCCCCCCCCCCTTTAACGGGCGGTATATAGTGATCATGGTGTCTGTCCGTCCGTCCGTCCTTCNGATGAATGATTTACGCACACCAAAGAACCAATGAAAAGACACAAAATCCATTGCCGACGGATTACTTATTTGCATATAGGGTGCTTGTTTGTTGTTTATTCAGATGGCCAATGAACAAACAGAATTTTGTTTTGTTTACTAATTTTCATAAAAATGTTTAGGTAAATCTGAGAATAAAATTTGCAGAAACAATATCCAGTTACCATTTACTTTTATTAAAATAAATTTGTTTACAGTCAAAAAGTTTTTGTTGACACTTTATCAAGTAATTACTTAATTAATCTTTTGCTTCGCAATCGAGATTAACTCCCGACCCACATGTTTTGGTTAATCGATAGACCCCAGGGCATTATAACAATAAATACAGGTATTCAAGTAACCAGGTATACTCCCTCTGTTTTCGACTCAAATTTTCTGTTAAAATAACATAGAAGGGTAATGGAAAACTTTTTAACCCTTTGTTGTAAAATTATGGTAATGCAAGGTCTGAAGCGGCAAAAAATTAGCTTTCCAGTGGTGTATGCCATGTCATCCTTTAACATTTACTTAAAAAGATATTTGGAGAAAAGTCGCGGCAAATTTCGTTGTGGCTACTTTAGTGTCGGCATCATTGTCCACATTTGGTTAACCCAAATGTTAAACTTTTTTTTAAAACTTGAATAACTTTCTCATATCATGTTCAATATCAATGAGATTTTGACACAATATTCATTGCAACCCAAGTTTAATTTTGAAAAAAAAAATAAATTCCCAATTTTTCTGTATTTTGCCATTAGTTGGACTTAGTTTTTTATACCCCCTCCCTTTAACGGGCGGTATATAGTGATCATGGTGTCTGTCCGTCCGTCCGTCCATCTGTCCTTCCGTCCGTTCGTTCGTCCGTCCGCCATAGGGTACCTACTTTGTGGCAACAACTCCTCCTAGACCACTTGATGAAATTCAATGAAACTTTTACAGAATGTTCAGTAGATACTGCCATTGTGCACCAGCTATTTAAAATTTTTATTTGACTTTGATTATTTTTTTGGGGGGAAGGGTTACATATGGAATCAAATGGGGGAGCGGGGGGTATGTTTTTGTGAGCTTTGCTCACAGTTATTCTAGTTTATCAAATTTTTTGGTTTGCACCATATCTCAGCACCTACATGTCATAGACAGATGATGAGTGGTAAGTGGTTACATCTTTAGTAGTATTCAACATCCATACCAGAATTATGTCACCTTGACCTATATTTTCCGCATCAATGGTTTTGGCTAAATTTTCACTCAGGTATATATATCAAACAAAATTGGGATAAAGGAATTTAATTTTGATGTAGAATTGTTGTCCCCCGCCCGCAACGCGACGGAGGGACATGGTAATGGTCTGCGTCCGTAAGTCCATGTGTTACGTTTTTTGTGGGCGCAAGTCCTCAGAAACCTCTGGTCAGAATTCATTCAAATTTTACCGGAATGTTAGTCACCATTAGTACTAGATCATATCGCATTGCCATTTTGATTTGTCAAATTTTGATGGAGTTATGGGACTTTGATTATTTCCACATTGTTATACAATGGTAAATCTTGTGGACGCACCTCCTCAGAAACCGCCGGTCAGAATTCATTCAAATTTTACAGGATTGTTAGTCACCATTAGTACTAGATCATATCGCATGGCCATTTTGATTTGTCAAATTTTGTGGGAGTTATGGGACTTTTATTATTTCCACATTGTTATACAATGGCAAATCTTGTGGACGCAACTCCTCAGAAACTGCTAGTCCGAATTCATTCATTGTTAGCCGCCATTAGTACAAGATCATATCGCATCGCCATTTTGATTCGTCAAATTTTGTGGGAGTTTTGGGACTTTGATTCTTTCCACATTGTTATACAATGGCAAATCTTGTGGACGCAACTCCTCAGAAACCGCCGTTCAGAATTCATTCAAATTTTACAGGATTGTTAGTCACCATTAGTACTAGATCATACCACATCGCCATTTTGATTCGTCAAATTGGAGTTATGGGACTTTGATTATTTCCACATTGTTATACAATGGCAAATCTTGTGGATGCAACTCCTCAGAAACTGCTGGTCAGAACTCATTCAAATTTTACAGGATTGTTAGCCACCATTAGTACTAGATCATATCACATGGCCATTTTGATTCATCAAATTTTGTCGGAGTTATGGGACTTTGATTATTTCCACATTGTTATACAATGGCAAATCTTGTGGACACAACTCCTCAGAAACCGCTGGTCAGAATTCATTCTAATTTTACAGGATTGTTAGTTGCCATAAGTACTAGAACATATTGCATCGCTATTTTGATTTGACAAATTTTAGGGGAGTTATGGGTCTTTATCGACTTAATGGATACTACAACATAGGAAGACTTTGTGGACACATCCCGTCATAATCCAATGAAGGGATTTTGCTGAAATTTTTCTGGGCTGTTTGCCACCTAATGCAGTTCATCATATCCTACCCACATTTTGAATAGAAAATTTTATGTGAGAAATGGGACTTTATCGACTTCACTGCAGCGGCAGGGGACATAGCTACGCGTAGCAATCTTGTTTGCATATAGTCTATAGATGTGCAATAAAATTTTGGAATTTTATTCCGGTTCTAACTGTGGTAAATTTCCTGAAAATATCCAAGACTAACAATTTTTGAAATTTTTGCATACAATCAAATATTCTAGCCTTTTTTTCACATGATGCATAATTCAGAAAAAGTAGAATCCAAAAATGTGGTTCCAACTTTGGTTAATTTCCTGAAACTCTAAAGACCAGCAATTTTTTGGAATTCTTGTTAGAAACCATGGTTTTTGGATGCATTCTAGTCAAAACTAATATTTTCAATGGTAAGATTTCAAAAATGTTGATTCCAATTTTGGTAAGTTTCCTGAAACTCTCAAAGACAAGCAATTTTTGGGAATCCTTGTTAGCAACCATACTTTTTAAAATAATTTTGGCAAAGGAAATATTTTCAATGGTTAGATTTCAAAAGTTTTTGATTTCAGTTTTAGTAAATTTCCTGAAACTCCCAAAGACCAGATATGTCTTTGAATTCTACTTAGCAACCACATTTTGATAAAGGCCAAATTATAATGACAATGGAGTGAGCAGGTGAGACACTAGGTTCCGTGGAACCTTTACGAATTTTATGTTTTGGTGTGATAGTAGAAACATAAGGCTTTAGGTACTCCGTTGATAAAAATATACTATGGTCTCACTGAAAAATTGTGAAATTTTGTTATCGAAAAGCTTTATATTAGCATAATACTCATGTCCAAAAAACACTCTTACTTGGTTCAGGAATATGAATAAAATTTTAATTTCTGTCCCAAATCTTTTATATGAAAGAACTACACCATACTAACGGTATATTTTCATGATATGTCAATATAAAAGGTAAAAAAAAACCCTGGACATGTTTACTTAACTCTATAAGTAATAACACTGGTGGTATCCACAAGGTTAGCCATGGCCGTGCATGTATCACCTCTTTGCTTTGAAATGATTTGTCAAATAAAGTGTAGTAGTCAAGTTGGATACTTGATGCTAGATATAGTCTAAACTCAATAAATCAGTCACACAAGAACCTTACATTATATTGATCAACTAACTTTTTGTGGCAGATGGAATCTTTGTAGTGTCAGTGTGAAATGGCCTAAGAAATTATGGCCTATTACATTATAATTTTATTGTCCTATGTTGTAATTGTCAGTCATAGCAATGTGATGTTACTGAAAAGCATATAGATACAAAATGTACATGATAACTTAAACTTCTACTTAATATTAAATCTTTGGGTGTCGTATGGAAGGCTAAATTTCCTGCCCCTACCCATTTCTCCCCTTTTCCAGTGGCAATCAAAAGTCGTTATCCTGGTTTTCCCTTCCACCTTTATTTCTTTCTTCTTTTACTTACATTTTTTTTTTTAATTGATTAACTTGTTCTCGTCCTGATATAGCTGAAATATTGCTCATTGGACGTTAAACTCTAACTAATCAATCAATCAATATTAAATCTTTCATTGATGTTTCATATGCATCATTAAAAAATTATCAGTCAAATAGAACTGATAGATATTGCTTCATTAGTGCTTATTTAAAAATATTTAATCAGCTAGTGTTTTGTATGTTCTTTAAGAAATAGATCATCACTCAGGAAAAAGACAATTATGTGGGGGTAGTCAGGGAGCTATAGAAAAAATGTTAGTGTTTGGTAGAGAGTTACAGGCAATGCATAACCAGTTAAAGGCACAGTATGGTCATAATGAAGGAAATAAAAAGATGTTACAAGTATGTAGTTTAAACAGTATTTTATTCAGATAACGATGCATATAATACATAAAGTGAACATAACAGTGGGATTGGAAAACAATTGCAAGTGCAAGCACTTTTACAAGTTCCTATTTCAAAGAAAATTTATCAGAAATTGTAATACAGTAGAATTTCAATCACTTGAACTGCGATGACTCGAACACCATGGATACCTCAAACCCTTTTTGTGGTCCCTTTGTTTGAGTTTAAACATAGTTCAACCTGGATATCTCGAACACCCCTTTACACGAACTGTTTTCATCGGTCCCTTGAGTGTTCGAGCCATCGAAGTTTGACCGTAAGTATGTATTATCAACATTCTTACGCTGGAGTGGATGTGACTTACTTGTTACAATATTTTTAAATAGACTTGATAGAATTTTCAATAAAAATGATAGAATTAGTATTGGAGTCTGGTACCACAAAATATGGATGAAATATGTAAAATACAAAAAAAATATAGTTATGGTGCTGAGAAAATTGTTTTGTGTATTTCACAGGCAACACATGTCTTCCCTTTAAGACTTACTACTAAGTTGACAACCCTGCATACCAAGGTATCCACTTCAGGGAACTCTACCAAAAAGAAAGATAAAGGCATTGGTTCACTATTTTGGAATTTAATTCAAACAAAAAATGTTCACAAAACCTCCACCACTTGCTCAATGATTTTATAGGCTTGCTGAAGACAGAAAATATTGCTCTCTAATAGGTTGAAGATGCTTAGTACAAGATAGCAATGAAAGACACCCACTGTTGTTAATTATAGAACACCCATAAAGTGGCACACACACTAAAGTAACCATTCTGTCAGTGTGCCTGTCTGTGTTTGTCCCTCTTTAATAAATTCGTATCAGGGCTATAACTTTTTGTCCTTTTATTACATCATGAAACTAGCTGATTATACATATCTTTTAGTTTATCATTAGTTTCCACAGTGACTGTGGCTCAGAAAATTATTTGTATATTGGATTCATTCCCTGTCTAAACCTGAATGTAATGTTTACTACATACATGCTGAAATTTGATCTTCTTATGCCATTGTAGGATGCATTTAGTCTATTAGCATATTCAGATCCATGGAGTAGTCCAATGGGTTACCAGTTGGATCCAGTACAGAGAGAGAAAGTTTGTGCCTCACTCAATAGCTCTATATTAGGTAAAAACTGAGATTGTCATATATCTGACTGTATAGATTGATGGTTACAAGTTGAGTTTTTATACCCCCCTGCAAAGCTCTATATTAGGTAAAAACTGAGATTGTCATATATCTGACTGTATAGATTGATGGTTACAAGTTGAGTTTTTATACCCCCCTGCAAATAAAGCAAAGTTTGGGGGTATATATAGGAATCACCCTGTTCGTCCGTCTGTCCACACTTCTTGTAAGCGCAACTTTACACAAAGGAAGGACACTACATGGAGATGTGCATGAAGGGATATAATTATTGTCAGAAACCAGGAAGGGGAGATAATTCGACTTTGACTTTTCATTGATTCCCTATGTATGGGTTTCCTTGTAAGCGCAACTCCTCTTAAACCAATTTGAGGATTTTGATGAAACTTTACAAAAAGGAAGTACACTATATGGAGATGTGCTTTAAGGAATATAATTATTGTCAGAAACCAGGAAGGGGAGATAATTCGACTTACTTTTCGTTGATTCCCTATGTATGGGTTTCCCTGTAAGCCCAATTCCTCTAGAACCACTGGAAGGATTTTGGTGAAACTTTACACAAAGGAAGGACACTATATGGAGATGTGCATGAAGGAATATGATTATTGATCGAAACCAGGAAGTGAGATAATTCGACTTTGACTTTTTGTTGATTCCCTATGTATGGATAACCTTGTAAGCGCAACTCCTCTTAAGCCACTTGATGGATTTTAATGAAACTTTAGACAAAGGAAGGACATAATATGGAGATGTGCATGAAGAATTCTGATAATTGTTCGAAACCAGGAAGGGGAGATAATTTGACTGTGACTTTCATTGATTCCTTCTGCAATTATCTTTTTTTTTTTCAAAGAAATAATTTAAATCGTAGATATTGTGAAATCAAACTGTTGGAGAGACACACTTTTTTCATTGTAATCCTCTGAAAAAGTTGTTTTCAAAGTGTTGTAATGAAATTTCTCTAATGCTTATGATTTTTGTGTGAAATGTCAAATAGGCTAAAAAAGGGTGAATTTTATATTTTTCTGATTTCAACAGAGTATTTTCATTGGAACCCTTGTGAAAAGTTCTTTCTTGAAGATTATATCATTGTTTCCATACTTGTATTGTGTCCACACTTGTACTGTGTCCACACTTGTATTGTGTTCACATCAACTTGAATTTGTACTTACCATATCCAATCAGGATTCAATGAGTGTGGGGTATATTTGGCTGCCATTCGGCGACAGCCCTTGTTTAGAATGAGGAATGGGGGCAGTTGTCATGAGAAGGCAATTGTGAAGGGGAATATGTTTGTTGGCAGTTGTCATAGACCCTAGAATAACTATAAATAAGAAAGTAGCAAAATTATGCATCAGTAAACATTTCGGTAAAAATAGCAAAAGAACAATTTTTGCTGTTCTTTATCTTCAAGCATAAGTCTTTTAAACAAACTAATGCCTTATACAGCAATCTGAATTGGAAGTGTTTGTTGGATAATTTCAGCATCAAAGTAAAACAAGATCAGTTGATGGTCAGACAATTATTTTTTGGTAAAGAAATAAACAGATATTAGCATCAATATGGTAAAATTAACTAGAAAAATCAAAATCAGAAAGCTCTTGTTCTTTTTATGATATTTTCTATCCCATTGTTCTAGTTTAATTGCAACATTCAGAGTTAATTCTATTATCATTTATACTGATGAATATTTATTTACAGAATCTTATGGTCTGCCAAAACAACCTCCATTAGAACTTGTGATTGCTCAATCCACAGAGTGCATGAAATTGATGTCAAAAGCAGCGATTGGGTCATGTGCATTTGCCAGTGTGTCAGACTATCTCCATTGACAAACAGTGCCTTTATAACAATAACATTGTGATACAAGTCTTACAGTAGTATAATGTATAGAGTAACATTCCAGGATAATCTACAATCTTAAGGGGAGATAAATCTAGTATAAAATGAAATGAGATAAATTTGGATCTGCAGTATAGTAGCATCTTATGTGGAGATAATTTCTGTATGAAATGGAATAAAAACATGTTCTGATAATTTGACCTTGACCATTAAATAGTCTATAATACAAATTTCAAAAACTATATTTTCGGGCTTTTTAGCTCTTAAAGCATCTTAATTAAGTAAATCTAGTATAAAATGAAGAAAAAACATTTTGATACTACAATGTATGTATTTTGATATTTGACTTTATTTTGTAGCTAAGTGAAAGTGTTGATTGAAAAGTTTTAACGCTTTATGTCATTTGACCTTGAATTAAGAAAGCTTATAATGTGGACTTTGAATTAACCAGGGAATTAGGATCAAAAGGCTAATATATCTTTAATTTGGTTTTAAATCTGACTGTGAATAAAATAAAGTTTTATTCAAAATATGTTTCATATCTGCCTCTATACATAATATTATGTAAGACCTGCAGGCAACAAGCAACATGGAATAACACCAAAGTTTTACATTTATGCAGGCAACATATTTATATTTACACAAAACAGTTGTGAGTTTGAGTAATAGTATCATACTGTGACTATAATAAAATCAACACCATATTTTCATAGCAAAATTGAAACATTATTGTCATCGGGAAATCAACCATATTGTTATAGCAAAATCGACACCATATTGTCAAAGCAAAATTGACACATTATTATCATCGGGAAATCAACCATATTGTCTAAAAAAATAGACACCATATTGTCAAAGCAAAATTGACACATTATTGTCATAGGGAAATCAAAAATATTATCATAGCAAAATTGACACCATATTGTCACAGCACCTTATACGGACATAATTTATGCATTGATACACAGCCAAACCCTTCATGAATTTTTAGCATTCCTCTTTTATATTTTTTATAACAGTAATTTTTTTTTTCATTTGGAAATTCAGGTTTTGGATTTCTGCTGAATTTGTATGTTAAGAAATGGGTTGTTGTCTTTTTGACATTTACCTAGTGTTTCATTTTTAGCTCACCTGGCTATGCCAGGGTGAGCTATTGCCATCACTTGGCGTCCGTC